>SMGT01003980.1:140963-151643 GCA_004794575.1 Lanistes nyassanus
CAATCACTAAAACTTTCATGCTGGTTTCGGCACAAAACCCCTAGATCAAAAGGGACGCAACTCTAGAAGCGCAAGTTGCTTCCCTCAACTGGGCAGATTTTCTTAGCAAAGCACAAAGAAGGAGTGAAGTATCTGTATATGTAAGGTCTGTGGCACTACCCATTCATCAGGACGACACAAAAACGAAAAAAGAAGAAAAAGACTTAGCTTCAGTAGATGTGGCAGTCTTTTTCTTCTTTTTTTTTCGTCGTTTTTGTGTCGTCCTGATGAATGGGTAGTGCCCCGAAACATGTAGATTGTCTGATTGGGTTCGTCTTTGTCTTGTCTTAGCTTGGTCCAGTTCCCTTGTTTTAAATTTAAATGTTGTCTAAAGTATGTGCATAAGTTAAGTCTGGAAAATTGGACATTTTGTCTGGAAAAAGTCAGGGAAAGTCAGGGAATTTGTTTTTGCCTTAGCAGTATGAACCCTGAATCTAGACACCACATGCAACCACATAAAGATGCACCAAGAAAGAAACCACCAATCATGCTCGGTTACTCGCAGTCTATCTCTCTGTCTCAGCGCAACATTACCAACAAGCTTGGTGCGTTCAGTGAAAAGCAAGGGGTAAGAGATGGGTTTTGAATTGTGTTTTGAATGAAGCAAGAGAAGGAGCATCCCAGAATTTACTAGGCAGTGAGTTCCAGACATTAGAGGCAGCAAAACTAAGAGAATGCTGATCGAACACTTTCAGATTGGTTTTCCGTACTATGAGAAGCAGGGTGGTAGGTAGAACAGCTGACATATGGTGGGAGTGTACCATCAAAGCGATGATACACGAGCACAGCTATCTCGTATGGGGAACTATACTAGAAGCCAGGGAAGTTCTTGGAGCACGAGTGTCACATGCTCCCAGTTTGATTGCCTCAAGACAAGTCTGGCAGCATGGTTTTGAACCCACTGAAGTTGAGTGATCTGTTCAGCAGGAAGACCTACAAGCACAGAGTTACAGTAGTCCAGCTAAGGAACAATTTCAGCAGCAATGCGAGAAAGCAGATTTAGCAAGGTGTTCATTTTGCACTGAGGTTTTTATGTAATAATAATAATGTTCAAATGTTTGGTGTTATTAGGCATGATATATGCATTTTAGTATTTTTTAAGGATTTTTGGTTTTAACTTACAATATTTTAAACAAACTTTTATGACAAGAGGCCTCAGTAGCTTGACATATGTTCCTATCTCTTGCTATTCTTTTCCTTCCTCCATTGTTAAGTGGGCAAAGAGAATGTAACCAGAAGAAATTGAGGAAGTTACTACAGTACTACTACTAGGTCAGTAGTGAACATTTTTAGCCAGGCAGTGCAGCAAGATGGTAGCTTATTTAATGTTGAACATTCAACATAGCTTGTTGAGCCCATCTGCGGTATGTTCCTGATCTTTGGTAGTATCTTCATTTCAAGTAGCTTCTGTTATGTATTAAAAGCTGTAGGATCCAGTAGTGGCATATAATAACAAGGGCAGATAAGTTCCAAATTTTGCACAAGCCCTGCAGACCAGAAACTTTTGAAATTCACTAGCTTAGTGAAATTGCCACTAGTCCAGATTGCCCCCCCCCTTTTGTGCTTGAGGGAGGGGGTGGGATGTTGGTGCATCTCTTTAGGAAACACTAGATCGACTTTAGACAGAATTAAGTGCAGAGAAACCTTTCAATTACTACTGTATTTTGAAAAATCATGGAAAATTGTCTGATTTGGGACAATGTTAGGAAGTGATCCATATGCTGCTATGCATTAGAAATTCTGGTCATCATTCAGATAAACACTGATGTTTGCAGCTGTTTCAGTTTTGGGAATTAAAAACTGGGCACTGATGGGCTAATGATTTATTAATTTTAATGGCCCACCAAGATTTCTTGTGGCTATGGGTGACTGGCCACTATTATCTCATCCCTGAATAAAAAAATAACCATTTTGTGAGCTGATTGCTCTATGTATGAGTGCAAATATGGATGTTGATACCACTGTAGAAGCAGGATCCCAAATCCTTAAAAATTCTTATTCCACTCTAATTGAATAAAAATTTATGATGTTGCAAACAGAACAAAGTTCTTTTAAAATTAACATTTAATTAAAATTCTAAAACCAGTTCGGAATATCTAATACATAGAAATTGACAAATGCAGCATTTTGTTTCAAGTATATACTATATTGCAGAGGTGTCTCAGGCCATGCAAGACTGGCAGTCTGGTTAAATTACATTGACCAGCACTATTATTAAGCTGTATTCATTTTTTAAAAGAAAAGAACAGAGGTGACTGCAGCTTGGGGTAATAAAGGTACAACAACAAAAAAACTGAGCCAAGCAGGAATAAACAAGTCAATGTTTCCGGGCATAGCCTCTTCTTCAGGATGTCACTAACAGAAAAAAGATAATTACGCAGCTCCACCACACAGTTCCACATGCCCAAAACCACCTTCAACATCAAGCGTCACTTCACCTGCACAAACAAACACATTTATGCTATCTCTGCCCTACTGTGGTTGGAACGCACACTGAATGACCACTTCAAGGAACACCTCGCTGACATGACACGAGAAACAACCTGGTTGTAAGACACTTCAACATTCCACCACACACTCGAGACAACATGAAAATCTGTGCATTGTGGCATATTCCAGGAGACTCCATAGATCGTAAAAGCATAGAATCTCATTTTATCTCCATTTTTGGCACTATGACCCCCACAGGACTCAAATTGAAACATAGACCTCTCCTTCACCCACCTTTTTTCCTCTCCCCTTCTGCTTTCTCCACTGCAACGATCCCCACACCCCTTTTCCCTTGCCCTCTTCCCCCGATGGGACATTCCTCTCTATTGGCTGTAGTACTCCTTGCCACTGATTGGTTTAGCATGCTTTTTCCCTATGGTCTGCATTTCTTCCCCACACTCTGTACATGTCCATCGACCGTGCAAGAATGGCATCCTTGCATTGTCAGCTAAGACCTTTTTAGCTTTTATCTGTTTGTGTCTGTCTGTGCCATCCTGAAGAAGGGGCTATGCCCCAGAACATCGACTTGTATAATTCCTGCTTGGGTCTGTTCTTTTTGTTGTGCCATTTTTTTCAGAGGAAAGAAAACAGGTGACTGCAGCTTGGGGTAATAAAGGTATAACAAAAAGAACTGAGCCAAGTGGGAATTAGACAATTTGTCTAAATCCCGCTTGGCTCAGTTCTTTTTGTTGTGCCAATTTTTTTTTTACAGATTGATCGGAATACTATCGTTGTTTTGTATTATATTTTGACTTCTTTTATTTCAGGTATGGGAGCAAACCCCAGAAGGAATATGGCATTGCACTGCTAGTTTAAAGGTATTGTTACTGAAGCACAGTGTGCAACCTTCCTATTAATTCAGATTTGCCAACATTTGCTAAAATGAGATCTTAACGGAGAACAGGTTTATTATAAAAATTTGATTCTTTGGATGACTTTCATTCATGAACTGCGACAACAAAATCATACCTTTAGCTTTTCTTTTTTTGTTTCTGTCACCCTTGCAGGCCAGTAATGAGTACCCAGGCCCTCACTGAGCTGCCCATCCCTTTCTCTTCATCTTTCCTTATTTCTGCCTCCTAGGTTCTTTCCATTTCTTTTCCACCAAAAATACTTGCATGCTGCTGTTTTTCCTGTTCTTTCTGTTTACCCTGGCCTTTCCCTGGTCTTCTTACAAAATGCTCTTTTCTTGTCACAATACTGTACCATGACCCAAAGTGCTATATTCTCAATTTAGCGATCCCAAAACGCACCTTCCAAACAAAAACAACCCACATAGCAACCCTGGTAAGGCCCCTCCGCGCATGTGCACAGCATATGCCACCCGTGCACACAGCTCATCGACCAGGTCAAGCCGACTTTCTCAAGCGTCGTTGTGCGGGTCGGACGTGTCACCTTTTGGTCTCCTACGTCCCTGCCTTCACTCTGACGTGGCTTTGGCCTGGCAGTCCCTGGGCCCTTTCGACGCTACACAAAGGAAAGTGCGCTTTGTTTTCTCTCCTTGTTACTCTGTCTTTACGTAACTCTGTTTCGTTAGACAGTTGTTTGACTTAGTGTAGTCTTTTTCGTCTTAGCCGGCTAACAGTAACTACGCAGGGAGTTTTTTCCTCGCTGCGTTTTTTCCCCAGCGTGTTTACCTTTACTCACTTGCATTTTGTTATACGGTCCTGTGACGCAAAGTGCTTTCGTCACCCCCAGTCGTTTGTGTTAGGTGTTTTGTTTGTTCACTTAGCCATGCCGCTATTACAGGATTTATCTCCTTGTAATCATGCTTTGCTTATGGGTCTGTGACTCAGCGTGCTTTCTTCACTTCCAGACTGTTGCGCTAGGTGTTTTTACTATTCGCTTAGTCATGCAGCTATTACATACATATGTTTTACGCTTGCGTTGCCCCCGCGGGCCTGGCTTCACGCGCCGGGGCTGAGCACCCAGCCTTTCTCTGGCTGGGTGGCTAAGCTGGGCCACCCCTTTCTTTTTGGCTTTCCTCTTTCTGCCTCTCTGGTCCTTTCCCTTTCTTCTTTTCCACCCTAATCTCTCCCTGCTTTCTGCAGTGTTTTCTTTGCTGTCTTTCTGCCTGCCCTGGCCTGTTCTTTTTCTTTCTCTCACATACATCTTCTCTCCACGGTTCTTCTTTCTCTGCAGTCTTCTTTAGACCCCCTGCGTTTGCCGTGCAGGGCGACCCGTGTCGGGGGAGAATGGGATCCTGGGGGGTTGAGGTCCCTGATGGGTGCTGCTCATCATACCAACACACCCCTTTGGCCTGGACTTCCCTTAGACGGGAGGTTGGTGTGGCCTACACCAATCAATCGGCTGGTCGCGCATTGCCCTAGCTTTGCTAGAAGGCTGCGTCCTGGGTCAATCTGGTTTAGTTTTCTAGGCCGGAGTATATCTCTTCTGTAGCCCTGGTGCGGCCCTGCTGGACATACCCCTTGTGTTACCGCTCGGTCGCATCCCCTTGTTGGGCTCCGTGGTGGGTGGGGAGCAAAAGAGATGAATATAAATTTTTTTCAAGCATGGCTTCCAAAATTCCGCCGCGCAAGTGGCACCTCCCACCTTGCGTAAGTTCGGAAAGTGAGGATGAGGTCCGACATTGCGTGGTGCATTTTTTTGTAAACTCTGTGGCCATTTTCCCCTTGACCAAGTTCCTCCCCTCTCTTCTGCATCCTTCCTGGTCCCTGCCACCTCTCAATGTTGCTGCTTTCTCCAAGTCTTCTACCTCTGATCTACTTTATCTTCCCCAGTTTCATGAACTTTTGTCTGACTATCCTGGCTTCTGTTGCATCTTTACAGACAGCTCCAAGCTTCCTTCCGATGGTCAAGTTGCAACTCCGGCCATCCCTCCTTGCTCATGGTCTCACGCACTCATGGCCTTCCTTGCTGATCAGAGTTCTGTCTTCTCTGCCAAACTTTCTGCCATCCTTCTGGCCCTCTCTCATGCTCACCACTCTGCTGAGAAAAACTGTATGATCCTTTCAGATTCTCTTGCTGGCCTATGTGTTTTTGCCTCTCACCGTCTTGACCATCTTTTTTCTGCTTCAGATTCATTCTCTCTCTCTCCCTTGCTCTCGGAGCATTGACATTGCCTTTGTGTGGGTCCCAGGCCATGCTGGGATTCCAGGAAATGCATGTTGACCGGGCTTCCAAGCAGGTTTTTGGGGGGCCCATCATGCTCTCTTCCATGCATTTGTTGACTTTCACCCTCTCATTTCTTCCTACATCTTCTCTCTTTGGCAAGCCCGCTGGAACACTTTGTCTTCCAACAAACTTCGTTCCATTCTTCTATCTCTCTATGGTCTTTTCTACCATGTGGAGGCTGTGCGGCAAGACAACGTCCTGTAAAGTGCCTTCGATTGGGATATACCGACCACACCCACTCTTTCCTCCTCTGTTAGAATCTGCCCCCTACCTGTGATTATTGTAATGTCCATTTCACTGTCCGACACCTATTTTCTTGTCGTTTTAGCCAGGTCCATCAGTGCCATTTTGATGCCTTGAAATACAATTGTCCAGAAACCCCCCCTTATTTTAACTCAAAGTTTTCTTTGGCTCCCTTCTTGAAAAGTTAAGAGAAATTCATTAGTAAGACAGATTTGATATTCCGCCCAAAGGAATAAATTTAGAAGTATCACTCAAGTCGTCTAGTATTGGAAAGAACATTCTTGATTGTCTTGTTGAGTATTCTGTTCTTTATATACAGGAGCTTTATTGCAGTGGAATCTTGTCTTGCTTTTAGCTGGGAGTGTGTCTGTGGAATGGATGAGACGAGACACCACATAAAGATTTATTGGCTGGGATGGAGAGTATTGTGTGTATTGGATAGGTCTCTAATAGGCCCTTTAACAGGTGACCTACAATGTGGCAAACTTATAATTAACAACACACATTTTCCAACTCTGTCCTTCACACCTGATGCGCCTTTGCATAGGTCGTACCTACCTCACCCACTCTTTCCTCCTCTGTTCCAAACTGCCACCATCAGTTGTGTAACGTTGTAACATTTTCGGTTCTGCAGCAAAAGTGAAATGGGAGTGAGTCAGAAATGGACTCATGTGGAAATTTGCATCATCTCTTTTTCAGACAAAGACCGGCCTACATTAAACCACATATATTAAACTAACAAAAGATGATCAATGGTGAAGGATGATGTATGAAAAGTGGATCATAAATGAGATGGCAGCTCACTCTGACTATGCTAATAGCTCAGTGTGATGGTAATACCAGACAGTCGGCCACTTAGCTGTCACTTCTGGGTCCGTTTGGTAAAAACTGCTTGTGATTGAAGAAGGATGACAGGTGCTAGTAGCATGCAGTAGTGATGGTGGCAGCGGCAAGGAGCAACAGACAGGGTTGTGTACGCAGTAGGTGACTGGTGTCAGTCTTCCAGCCAGATGATGTCATGGTGACAAAGGGATGAATTGACAAGAAGATGCAGGGGATGAGGTGGAAACTGATTGATGACTGCAAAGATGGATGACAGTGGAAGGAGGAAGTCAAACAATAAATGAAGGTGAAGACGAGAGGTAGAAGTAAAGTTGGGTGAAGATAAAGATCAGCCTCCCCTGCGAGACAGAAGTTGTGTCCTGCTTGCACAAAGTCTATCACCACAGTCCAAGATGTTGGTCCGTGCATAGTTATGCTGTAGCTGACTGTCACATTTTGTCAGAAGCCATTACCCCAAATTTACTGGACAAAGCAATGGACACTGTGCACACCTGGCAAGAAATATCAATGACAGCTTTATCGGCATGCATGCTCGCAAGCTTTTGCTCATACAGACATTCACACTCAATCCTACAGAGATAATATCAATTATTTTTTGCTGTACTTTGCAAGTGTCTGTGTTCCATATACCAGCTAGCTGGACGTTGGAAGGCAGCAATGTCTGGTGTCACGACAAACCAGGGACATATGAACAAACTCGCAAATGACAGGTGAAATTTTGAAGATTTGAAGTTCCACTCATATAGTGGGCACTTGATTGATGATGGCTCAATCCAAATTGACTGTTAATAGCTGCTCAACCAGCAGTACGATGTTCACATTAGCACCTCTCTGACTTTTTGTGATGCTGGAAGGGAATGGAGTGAAACCAAACCCGCTTGCTGTGTTTGACAACCAAAGAGCAAACCCTAGCTATTAGCTACTACAACCTGTCTTGGACTGTTGTTATGGAGATGGAATGTTACCTACCATATTTCTCACAAAAGCAGTAGAGATTCCATTACTGTGTGTTGACAACCACATATCCATCCTGATGCATGAATAGCATGTTAAAATCCACCCTATGGCACCAGAACAATAGAAGAAAAATCACAACAGTTGCCACATTAACACAGAACAAGGTAGCCATGACTTGGCTATGATTTGTTGGAAACTTTTCAATGATGCAAAAATCTGCATGTAAAAATCTGCGAGCTGCACACTGTGGTTAAAGAAACTGCACCCTTTAGCATGGAAAGTTTGGGACTGACTGAATGAGACACTACACTGTGCTTATCATAATGCACCTCTAAGTGTTCGCTACCTTTTGTTTTATTGTTCCCGTTCTAGCCTCATCCATCAGCATCATTTTTATGCTCCCTCTTTTCCAGAACTCTTTCGTTTCTCCTTCTTCAGCTGTTCTTGCCTTTCTAAAAGCTGCCCATCTGTATTCTGATATTCAATGCTGTTGCTGTGATTTTTATGAGTCATTTCTCATTTACCTTGTTGCCTGTTGCCTTCTTACATCTTGTCTGCAGATGTCTACCCTTTTACTGCAGTGGTATAGCTTCCGTTGCTGGTGCAGCGTTAAACCACAATCACTGAATCACAACTTTGAGGCTTCTTGGTCCCACTTCCTTGTTGTTGAGATCCCGAAATCCAATGACAGAGCTAACCCCTTGCCTCTTACCACCTCGACCATCCTTTTCTGCTACAGATCCACTATTGTCTCTCTCTTCTTCATTCCAGAAATGTTGATGTTGTCTGGGTCTCAGGCCATGCTGGCAATCCAGGCAACAAGTGTCGACCAGGTTGCCAAGCTGGCCTTTTTTGGCCCTGCTGCCATTTTTTTCATGCCTTCTATTGATTTTCAACATGCAGAGAGTCTTGTCCGAGCTAGCTTATTGCATTGATGTTTGCCAAGTAACAAGAGGGGGGCACATCGAGTTTGTGTGTTATCATATGAAACTTTTTGAGTTTATGCAACTGTAGCCACCAATTTTGTAAGAATATTCCAGTAAGTTTCGATTTTATAACTACCCAAAATCAAGGAGTTTTTTGTGTTCACTCTGTACATTTAGGTTCCATTTGTGTGTAACTGGAAGAACTAAGTGTTGTTTTAATCAACACCTTATCCTAATTTTGCAGACTCAAAGTGGGTCTGTCTGGCGAGTAACCTGGGCCCACCCTGAGTTTGGTCAAGTACTGGCTACATGTTCATTTGACAGAACAGCAGCAGTATGGGAAAAAGAAGCAGGTCAAAATCACTGGCTAAAGCGCACGAGTCTTGTGGACAGTCGCACTTCCGTCACCGATGTTAAATTTGCACCCAAACATCGTGGGCTTCAGCTGGTAAGTAACATTTTTTTTCATTAGCCAAAGAAATCTCTTGGCAGTTATTGTCTTTACTCATTTGATTGTTTATCTAGGGTTCTTGCCAAAGTGTAGTAAACACATTTATTTGAATGTATATTTCTTGTTCTATATGTTAGCATGAATGCAATTTTACATATTAGTGCTGCTTGGATGCTTAGTTCTCGCTATGTAAAGACTGAATTCTGTAGCATTTTAAACAAAAGATGGGAAACACATTTTCATAAAATGTCCATATCTCTGAATCTTATCAAGATATCTTCAAAAAGCTTCAGTATCTTGGAACCTAATCAAGATATCAAGACATCTTCATAAAACATCAATATCTCTTAACCTAATCAAGATATCTTCATAAAACCTTCATATAACCTGTTAATGTTATCCAGATATCTTCATAAAATGTCAATATTTTTGAACCTAATCAAGGTATTTTTATAAGTTGTCAATATATCTAAGCCTAATCAAGATATCTTCATAAAACCTCAATATCTCTGAATCTACCACATTTTACACACACCTTTAAATCACATGAAACAGCAAAGTTCACTTTTTCTTTTGTTTAAAAAATTGTGGTCTTACCAAAAGAGAAGCTATAAAATCCTAGGATTCCATCCTGTCTCAGTCATATTACAACCAAAGATACAGTGCAAAGAAATATTGTATGAGATGTACAGACCTTCCTACCCACATGATTTGGCATAGACTCAAATCCCATGTATCCCATGTTTGCTTGAATATGACAAATGTGGCTTCCCCCCTCCCCCACCAAAATCACTTTTTTTTTGGGAAGGGTGGTTCCTGTAATAACATAGAAGCGGTATCAGCTTGGGGCAGGCAAGAAATGGTCTGGGTAAACTCTGTCTGGTCCAGATGATATGGTTAGAGTTTGTCTGTGATGCTCATGCACGAAAATTGCATGAGACAAAGCCACCTGTGCTGTACTCTTCAACAGTAGTACAAAAGAATGGTTCAAACTGGCTCTTCAGGGCCCTGTTACCATCTCTTCCTTGCCTTCTGTGGAGTTTCACCCTATCATTTCTTCTTACATTCTCTCTCTCTCTCTGGGCAGCATACTGTGACATACTGGGATATTGACCTCTAACAAACTCTACTCCATTCTTCCTTCTCTGTTTGACCATGTCTATTGTGCAGGCTGGAGAACTCTCAGCGAATCCGCTGATTTCAGAGAATTGCAATCGGCGTTCAGCGGATTTAAAAAATTGTTCGGAGAAAAACAAAAATCCGAGTCTCCGACTAATCCAAAGGCCGATCCGTGGTTTTCCGCAGCACCCGATTCTCCGACCAATCCAAAGGCCGATCCGTGGTTTTCCGCAGCACTAATGTAACGCGTTCAGTTTGAATGCCGCGCGCAGTACTGGTATGACTCAGCTACACGTGTGACTGGCATAACTTTTGCGTGCGCTATCAGTTTTGAATGCTGTTGTGAAACCACCGCCACTCCCCATCACTACAGACTTTCAAACGTAACTTAAAAACTTTTCTTTTCCGCAAGTACCTTGACTGATGTCGCGACTGCCTGTCTGCATTAACCTACAACTTCCTCTATTATGATACTTT
>SMGT01003980.1:161986-177839 GCA_004794575.1 Lanistes nyassanus
CTCTACTTCTTCACGCACCTCTTCTGCTGACACTTCCTACACCTTCACTTGCACCACCATCTACTAAGAAGTCTGCCTCTGTTGGCAACCCAGGGTTGAGAGCACCCGCTGCCCGTCTCTCTGCTTCTCTATCTGCCTCGTCCTCACACAACCGCTTTTCGACTCTTGCTGACACCGGGACGGAGCCTAGGGCTTCCCGCCGCTCCTCCCTTTCTCCCCCACGTCGGCCTTCTCAGGGTCCGAAAAACACATCCCGGCCTCCAAAGGGGCAGGCACGACGTGATCTCTTGGAGGACATGGAGGTAGGGGATACTGCCCCCTCCTCCACTCCGTCCTCTCCTGTCAACTGTCATCGCCGGTCTAGCCTAACTCGCTAACATGTCCTCCATCATCCAATGGAACTGTCGGGGAATCCGAACTAACTGTGAGGACCTCCGCTGTCTTATCTCTTCTCTCAACCCTGCCGTTCTTGCCCTGCAGGAGACCCTCCTGCAGGACTCCGCTTCCTTTTTGTGTGGTCCTTTCTATGTTCTTCGTCATGCTTCTTCTGCTGACACTGGCTCTGGCGGTGTCGCACTCCTCCTCCATCCTAGCCTTCTTTACAGTCCCATTTCTCTCACCTCTTCTTTGCAAGCAGCTAGAGTCACGCTGCATAAAACCATCTCCATCTGCTGTCTCTACCTTCCTCCCTCAGCTCGGGTTTCCCGTCACGAGTTGAACGATTTGCTAGACCAACTCCCCCCTCCTGTTCTTCTTTTGGGTGACTTCAATGGACATCATCCCCTTTGGGGTGGTGTTTCCAGCGATGCCCGGGGGGAGTTTTTAGCTTCATTTTTTGCTGAGAGGGATCTCTGCATTTTGAATGACGGCAGTCCCACTTACTATCAACCTCATAGTGGGTATACTTCCGCGATTGATCTTTCTGTCTGTTCTCCCTCTCTTTCTCTTGACTATTCTTGGCGCGTCACCGGGGACTTGTGCGGCAGTGACCACTTCCCCATCACTCTGTCAGCCGACCTTTCTGCAGAACCCGGGCCAGCGGGTCGCTGGAATCTTTCCAAGGCTGATTGGTCACTGTTTCACTCTCTTGGTCTCTCCCGGCTGACTTTACAGTCTGATTTTAACCTCGATTGCCAGGTGGCCGGAGATCACCCCGTCCATATTTTTACCCAAGTTTTACTTGAAATCGCGAGAAATGCCGTTCCTACCGTTGGCAAGGGTCGCCGTGGCCCTTGCGTACCTTGGGTCACGGAGGAATGCCGGGCAGTGCAGCGGGATCGGAAGAGGGCACAACATGGTGCTTTCTGATGTCCCACTGCTGATAATGTTCTTTCATTTAAATGCCTCCGGGCTCGTGCTCGGTTTGTTTTTAAACAGCAGCGCAGGCAGGCTTGGCAGAGTTTCGTCTCCTCTCTATCTGTCCACACCCCTTCTTCCAAGGTCTGGGCAACAGTTCGTCGCCTCTCTGGGAAACATTCCTCCGGTTCCGTTGGCCACCTCTGCGATGGCGATGCGACCCTCACAGACCAACGCGACATTGCTAATCATCTTGCATGCACCTTCGCTCACAATTCCTCTTCCTCTCACTCCTCTCCTTCATTTCAGCGCCTCCAACGTGTCAGGGAATCTACCCCTTGTAACTTTTCTTCTTCTGACTCTGAATCTTATAATCTCCCCTTTTCTCTCTCTGAACTCCAACAAGCTCTCCGTCAGTGTTCCCCTTACACCCCTGGTCCTGACACTATCCACTATCAGTTTCTCAAACATCTCCCTGAAGAATCTCTTTCCCTTCTCCTCCACATCTTTAATTATGTTTGGACATACGGGGACTTTCCCTCCATGTGGAGAGAGGCCCTCGTGGTCCCCATTCCCAAACCTGGTCAGGATCACTCTGACCCCAACAACTATCGTCCTATCTCTCTCACTAGCTGTCCGGGTAAAACTATGGAGCGCATGGTCAACGCATGGTCTGGACCCTCGAGTCAGAGGGTTTGCTCTCCTCACTGCAGTGTGGTTTTCGCCGGGGCCGGAGTACTGTTGACCACCTCGTTCGTTTCGAAGCTTTTATCCGGGATGCCTTCATCCGAAAAGAACACGTGTTGGGGGTCTTCTTTGATCTGGAGAAGGCCTTCGACACAACCTGGAAACGTGGAATCCTGATGGACCTTCACCGCCTTGGTTTTCGCGGCCGTCTACTCATTTTTATTCAGCATTTTTTAGCTCATCGCCAATTTTTAGTTTATCTGATTTTTACCCTCAGGACATGGGTGTTCCCCAAGGCAGCATTCTGTCCCCTAGCCTTTTTTGCATCAAGATCGATGGCATTTTAAAATCAGTTACTTCTGCAGCTGGCATCTCTTTGTATGTTGATGACTTTGCTTTGTGTGTCCGTGGTAGGTATCTTCCCTGCCTGGAGCGTCAGCTGCAGTTCTGCGTAAACAGTGTTCAACGTTGGGTTTCCTCCAATGGTTTTACCTTTTCCACTGCCAAGTCTGTCTACGTGCATTTTTGTAAACTCCGTGGCCACTTTCCGGAGCCCACCATTGATATTGATGGTTCGGCGCTCCGGGTGGTCCCCGAGGTCAAATTTTTAGGGGTCATTTTTGACCACAAACTTTCCTTTTTACCCCACATCCGGTCCCTTCGTGCGTCGTGCCTGAAGGCGCTGGATGTCTTACGTGTCGTTGGACACACCCAGTGGGGTGCGGATCAGACCACCCTTTTACGTTTATATCGCTCCTTGGTTCGTTCCAAACTTGATTACGGCTGCATTGTTTATGGTTCCGCTCGTCCCACCTACCTTAAACTCCTCGACACCGTCCACCACCATGGCTTTGTCTGGGGATTTGTCTGCCGGATTTGTCTGGGGGCTTTTCGTACCACCCCGGTGGACAGCCTGCATGCTGAGGCTGGTGAGCCCCCTCTCTCTCTGCGCCGCCTCAGTCTCATGCTCCGGTATGCCACCAAGCTGAAGGCGCGTCGGGATACAGGGTTCGCACGAGTCTTTGAAATCCTGGAAAGTCTTTGGATTTTGAGGGGGTGATTTCAAGTCGGTGAAAGTCTTTGAAATTTAAGCAAAATTGCAAATAGTCTTTGAAAGTCTTTGAAATCTTCAGGCTGGAGAACTCTCCACGGATCCGCGGATTTCCGAGAAATGCAATCGGCGCTCCGAGAATAAAAAACAATTGCTTCGAGAAAAACAAAAATCTGAGTCTCCGACTAATCCAAAGGCCGATCCGTGTCCCCCCCCCCCCCAAAGCACTCATGTAACGCGTTCAGTTTGATTGCAGCCGCAGTACTGCTTTGCCTCAGCTACACGTGTGACTGGCATAACTTTTGTGTGCGCGATCATTTCTGAATGCCGTTGTGAAACTACCGCCGTTTTCAACCCGCTCTGTTCCAAGCAGCGATTCTCTCTTTGTTTTTGTCGGGTTTCTTTGACGACATTGTCGTGCGAATCACTGATAATCAAACGTGGTGATCCCTCTCGAGAAGAAGAGATTGTTAACAAGTGGAAGTGGGAATGGACCGAGAAAATAGTGACAGTGGAACAGAGAGTGTCAGCGTGCTTCATAAAAGTTGACAAACCGGGGATTGCAGCCTGTTGATAAGAACTTGTGCAGACACATACGAGGGGCCTACAAAGGTTGACAAGAGAGGAAGAAATAATTTAATAAATTAGATTTTAAAAAAATTATTTCAATGGAAGAACTGAAGCTTTGAAATAATTTGAAGAACTGAAGCTTGAGAATCGATGGTTCAAACACAGAGGTGCACAAGAAGTTCGTCTGCTGTTTTAACGCGAGTTGTCTCCCTTGCGGGAAAGGGACGGTATTTTAATTAATACTACATCGATTCTGACATTGGAACATGTGGCCTACACATTCTCAACAACACATTCCATGATGGCTGTTTAGCCTGAGGATGAGACATTGAAGGTGTGCTCATGCATGCCTATTACCTGTTCAAGGATTCACCTGCCAGAAGAGATGACTTCAGAACTATAGCAGGAGCAGCAGCCATGCCCCTAAAATACTGCAGGCACAGGTGTTTTTTCCTCCAACTTTCCTTACCTTTCTTTTTGGGAGAGTGGGGGGAGGGGGCAGCAATGAAGACGTCATTCTGTCTCATCAGATTATCTAAGGTATGGATGAAGTGAATGGAATATGGCAGTACATCATCCAGTATTGTGTGTTTCATTATTTTTATTATTATAAATTTATCTGGCTAAATTTCATTCTGTCAGTCTACCCTTAACAGTTATAAATAAAAAATCATTTTCTAACTTCTACCCATCCACCCCTATTGCATCAACTACTCTGAGAAAAGAAAAGGAAAAGGCTTTATCTGACCTAGACATTACTTTACACCTTCTCTGTGATGCATAAAGGAGTGTCAGAAGACAGGTGTGATACAATCAAGAGGCAGTATACCCAGTTCTCAGAGTCGGTCCTTGCTGATCATGCTGATGCCTTCAGGTCCTTTGACTGCAGGTCAGAATTAGAGTGGATGAACTCCTCTGTAGTCACCTGTCCCAAAAGAAAGAGTATGCAGCGCTCTGGCCATTGGTGCAACAAGTTTTCCTCCTATCTCACAGTCAAGCAGCTGTGGGGAGAGGTTTTAGTGTCCACAAGCGGACTACTGTAAAAAATATCAAGAAGCACTGGCTCATTGCAAGAAGGCTCATTATCCAAGCAGTGAGGAAAGCAGGGGGTCCAAAAAGTGTACCACTGACTACATCTGTCCTGAGCTATGCAAGAAGTGCTAGGGCCAAATATGAGAAGTATTTGGAAGAAGAGAAGAAAAAGGAGGAGGATGAAAAGTCTGCTCAGAAAAGGAAAGCTGATCATGAGGAGGTGGAGCAGATGAGAAAGAAGGCAAAGCAGATGCAGAGGAACATCAGAAGTCTCAGTCTTCTGACTTTAAGGGGGAAGAAGCTGAGTGGGTTCAAAAGCTGGAACTTGTAGCAGAATCCAATGCACTGAGAAAGAGAGCCAAGGAAAAGGAAGAAGAGCTGCAACAGCTTCAGAAAGAAATTGGGCAGAGAAGTTCCAACTAAATAGCCACTATAGCTTTCCTGTGTAGCAGCTTCATAGAAACTGTAGTTTCATTACAGCTTTGCTGTATATAACTTCATAGAAACTGTATAATTTTTTTTTGTTTTATTGTGGTCATGTGTTTTGATGAACTAGTCCAAGACTCTTAAAACTGTTGTCTCGACTTACGCATATTAAAGTTGAATAAAATAAGCTCGTATGAATAGTCTTGTTGTGTTTACAGTTTGCTTTGTTCACAATGCATGCTGTTTCCGAGATTCCTAGGAGGATTTTTGCGCCTCCTAGACTGCTGCGCTATATTTGGGAAAAGTTTGGGAATTTTGTTATGAATTTCCTGTACGAACCCTGGGATAACCCTGCTTATTCCACCGTCTTTCAACCTGAGCGTGCTCCTTTGTATGATCTTCATCCAAAGGAGCCTAAACCTCTTTCCCTTCACCTTCTTTCTCACCTGTCTGCCTCTGCTCTCTCTCTCTCTCTTGCCCATGTTGCCCCCCTCCCCTCTCTTCCAGATCCTCCCTGGACCCTGCCGCCTCTCGACCTTCGTCTCGACCTTGCTGCCTTCTCCAAATCTTCCACCTCTGATCTCCTTTATCTTCACCACTTCCACGAACTCCTCTCTGACTATCCTGGTTTCTGCCGCGTCTTCACCGACGGCTCTAAACTTCCTGCTGCTGGCCGAGTTGCGGCTGCAGCCATCCCCTCTTGCTCCTCTCATCCTCTCACTGCCCACCTCGCCGATCACAGTTCTGTCTTCTCTGCTGAACTTTCTGCCATTCTTCTGGCCCTTTCGCATGCTCGCCACTCTGGTGAGAAAAATTTTCTGATCCTATCCGACTCTCTTTCTGCCCTCCGTGCGCTTGCCTCTCACCGCCTTAACCATCCTTTCCTGGTCCACATTCATGCTCGTCTCTCTCTCCTCCGCTCTCGAAATGTTGATGTTGTCTTTGTCTGGGTCCCCGGCCATGCTGGCATTCCGGGCAACATGCGTGTTGATCGGGCTGCTAAGCAGGCTCTTCAAGACCCCATCCCTCTCTTCCCAGTGCCTTCTGTAGACCTCCAACCTTTCATTTCCTCCTACATCCACCCTCTTTGGCAAGCCCTGCCCTTTTTCAATCCATTCCTTCTTCTGTGATATTCGCCTTTTTACGTACCATCGGTTTTTATTCACGCATTTAAGCTTTCGGTTTTATTGAGTGATCTGTTCTATGTTCACTCTCCCTTACCCTCCTTTCTCTTTTACCGCTGTTTTTCCTTTTTCTACCCCACTGTGATATAGCCTTTGTTGCTGACATGGTGTTAAGCCCAAATACCTACCTTCTCTGCTGCCATTCTTCTGGCCCTCTCTCATGCTTGCCACTCGGGTGAGAATAATTTTCTGATCCTGTCTGACTTGCTTTCTGCCCTCCATGCACTTGCCTCTCACCACCTTGACCATCCTTTCCTTATCCACATTTATGTTCGTCTCTCTCTCCTCTGCTCTCGGAATGTTGATGTCGTCTTCATCTGGGTCCCTGGCCATGCTGGCATTCCGGGCAACATGCGTGTTGACCGGGCTGCTAAGCGGGCTCTTCAAGGCCCCATCACTCTCTCCAATGCCTTCTGTTGACCTCCACCCTTTTTTTTCCTCCTACATCCACTCTCTTTGGCAAGCCCACTGGGACACTGTCTTCCAGCAAACTCCTCTCTATCTGACTGTTTTCTGTGCAGAATTTGTGCGCGAGATGATGATGTCCTGACATGCCTCCGTTTGGGTCATACCCACCTCACCCACTCCTTCCTGCTCTGTTCCCAGCCTCCGCCCACCTGCAACCGTTGTGCAAAACCCCTCACCGTGCAACACATTTTATTTTCTTGCTTGTGTTTTAGCCATGTCCATTGGTGTCATTTTTCTGGCCTGTTTTCTGTCCTCTCTCCCTCCCCCCTTTTCGTTTTCCCGATGTTTTTTCTCTGTGTGTTCTGTCATGATATAGCCTTAGTTGCTGGCGCGGCGTTAAGCCCCAATACTTACTCAACACCCCTCACCGTACAACATGTTTTATTTTCTTGCTCCCGTCAGCATCATTTTTCTGCCCCATCCTTCCCTGCCCTTTTTCATTCAATCCCTTCTGTGATACTTGCATTTTTGCATGCCATCGGCTTTTATTGCGGTATTTAAGCTTGTTTTTATGCCATATTTTCCTGCTTTTGGTTTCGCCTTGTGGCCTTTATCCATCCTCTCTCCCCCTCCGCTTCCTTTTTCTTTTAACATGTTTTATCTCTTTGGGGTCTCCGTGTTATAGCTTTAGTTGCTGGCACGGCGTAAAGCCCCAACACTCACCTGTTCAGAACCTCCCCCCATCTGTGTGACTTTTGTGACACACCTCTTACTGTCCAACACCTTTTATTTTATTGTACTCATTTTAGCCATGTCCATCACTGCCATTTTTATGCCTCTTTTTTTCTGACCTCTTCTGTTCCATTCCTCCTCTTGTGATGCTCGCCCTTTTTATGTGCAGTCGACCTTTATTTCTGTATTTAAGCCTGTTGTTGCAACTCTTATTCCTCCTTTCAGTTTTACCTTGTTGCCTTTCTCTGTCTTTTCTCTTTCCCCCTCCTTTTCTTCCTTTTACCTCTGTTTTATATCATTTTGTACTGCTGTGATACAGCCCTCGTTACTTACTGACACCTGCTGTTTTCTTGCTCTCATTGTAGCCAGGTCCATGCGCCATTTTTATACCTCCCTCTTTTTCCAACATCATGGGTTCTACCCCTTCTTCCACCCTTCTGGACTTCTTATTGCGAGCCATTTTTATTCTTGTATTTAAGCATGTTCTGATTTTAACTGTCCTTTTTCATTGTAGTGCCTTCCCTTCAACCTCCGTGCTGTATCCTCCTGTACAACAGTGATATAGCCTTCGCTGCTGACATGGCATAAAACACCAAAACTCAAACTCACACCTCAGTTCTAAGCAGGAAAAATCTCATTGTGCAGGCCTACTTGACCAACAGCATCTCAAGGACATAAGAAGAGAATGAAATTATGATATATGCAGAATTGAATGAACAGTCATAATCTTGTATCAAGTGTGGGAACTGAAAGCAAACAAATTTCCTTTGTGATTTAGTTTTACTTTTTACAGATCTCGTATTCATTTGTTCTTGGTTATTTAATTCAGGATGTTTCATTCCCATTGTTTTGTCATGTTTTGAATATTTTACAAGTATGTGTACATCCTGTTAGTTAAATGCATAACAAGGGCACATCATTAGTATTTTCTTGCAAAACTATTACCTAACAGCTTTATTCCCAGAAAGTAACCTCCTTCTGCCTTTAAATCAAGAACTGATTAGAGTTAATACCTTGCAAGCAATGAAAAGTATCTTTTCATTAAAACCAAGGTTTGTCACACGACTATCCAGACTGGACACGACTTTCCTTCAGTTGTTGCTATCAAGAGTGTAGAGTCCAAGGCTGTACACTTAAAGCGAGCTGTCTGATATCAGTTCTCAGATCAGAGCTCCGGATAAAGTCACAGGTCCGTGACAGATTCAGAAGTTGTGACGATTCCTTCCATGGATACGGACAGTACGAGAAACCTTAAAGGTAGGATACCTTAACTTTTCCCTGGTCCAGGGAAATAAAGAAGTTGGAACCACAAGTGCAAGAAATCCCGATGCGAAGACTGGGAACACAGTCCACACCAACAGTAGCCCACTGAGAGTAATTTCTCTCCAGGAGACACAAGGAGCAGGGAAATCTAAGCTGGAGATGAAATACAATGTGCCTTTCAGACAGAAAAGTTCAAGAACTTTCCACTAGGTTTCAGGTTCAGTTCAACCACACAGTTCTTGAGTGCAAATTCTAATTCACCGGGTTGCCAGAAATCTGCGTGTATTTCCACCTTACATGCTCAAAACTGGGATAGAAGCTTTTCTGTCCCTTAGACTTTCCCTTCCTGGGAAATTTCCAGAGCCTCTAACCTTAAAGGCTTCAACTTAGTGGTCAAACTTGAAACTGGCTAAAATGATTATCTGAGAGGACCTGGCATACGTCTGTCCTTCTCGGCTCCCTGTATGTGTCTGACAAGAAACTAGGTTAGACTTGGTGTCATGAATAGCGTCTCTAGATCACATGAGAAATCTACAAAGTAGGATTGGGTAAAAACCCCTTTCCACGAAAAAGGTTAAAGAGTTTCACAGATTGGTGGGATTAGGTATGAAATTGCAGCCGAAATCAACCGGTGTCATGCAATGTAGGTGTCGTTTTTCAGTTGTGGTTGTAGTAGGAAGTGTAAGTTAGATCCAGAATCATGAGCAATATGCTAGGGTTGGCTTAGTGCATACAGAATTGGCGGGAAAATATTATTCAGGTCACATTTGCATACATTTGCATTGACTGCGCAAAGAAAGCGATTCCTAAATATTAGGATCCAATAATGAAATGTTTATATGTTGATTGAGAGTGAGAAAGTTTCCTTAAACCAGAGTGTGCAGTGGAAGATTGAGTCTAGCGTTCTTGAAATGTTAGTAAATGGAATGTTGCAACAGTGCATCTGTCTTGACTGTGCTCTGATGACGCACTTCGTTATGTAGCCATTTTTCTTGTCAGGAAAGCACTTTGCAGAGGGGTGGATTCATGAACTAGTACATTGTAGTTTGAGATGATGTGCATGTTTCAGAGTACATCCTCCCATGATTGCAGTGGGCAGCGATGATCCTAACCCTGCTGCAGGAGGCAAGGTGCAGATCTTTGAATATGCTGAAGGAGCCAGGTATTATATGAGTGCCTCTCGGGCTGGGTGACTGAGGTGACCCAGCCCTTTCACTTCTGCTTTCCTTATTTCTGCCTCTCTGGTTCTTTAATAAGATCAATTGACAATCACAAGAAATAACTGTAAGTATTCTACAAATAACTAGTCCAGTTGGACAACCGACAAATCAACAAGTTTGATGTATACTTTCTTCTAAGCCAGTTCAATACCAATGTTCAAGACAACTATCTTTGAGTTACGATCATGTGCTACTTACCTACACTGTACGTAAACTCACTTTCACGATGTTTGATAGGAATGGCGCAGATGCCATGTCTCTCAGCTCCACAATCTCAGCACTGGTCCGAGTGCCCAATCGAGTTCCTTACCTGATTGACAAGAGTCACGCCTGTTGCAGCAGCCTGGTGGTTCTCTGTTTCCATGTCGCGGTAACGGTCGCACTCTTCTGTAGTAACTACCCCGGAACTGTTGGGTGTATTCAGCATTCGGCGTTGGCAGTTGGCTGCCTTTATAGCCCTGAACTCAGACTTGCAAGAACTCACTTCCCGTTCGGGAGGGTGGCTGTAGCCCCGAGGGTTTCACTCCCACCCGACCCCCTCTCAGGGTGACGGGTCAACCGGGGGAGGGGGTGGGTTACCCTCGGCTCTCGGCCAACTACCTCCCTCACTCCACTGCGTGCGCTCCCAACTGGCTGTTTTAGTGAGCCAATCAGGTCGATGGTAACAAGTTGCTCTTTCTCCCGATTGGCCAAAAAGATGCCAAAAAATCATAACACCATATTTATTATTGATCTCCAGTACACACTATCAACTGTGCGAGAATGCAAGTGAAATCAGAGGAAAACAATGTTTGCTGAAAAACAAATGTGGGATTCTTGTTATGGAAATCACAGTCAGTCTGAATCCTTTTGAATCACCAGTTACAAGCTGTGATGAAAACCATGTGTGACTTTCAGGCTGTTGACCAGAAAAAAAATCTTTGAGCCATGAGCTAAAGGTCAGAAGTCAGAACATATGGCACAAACCAATCAATACACAGAACATGAGGTCATGAGAAAGAACCAATCATACAAGAGAACAGAATCAAATATCTTCATTACTGTAGGCCTAGTATTGCTGTGTTGTTATGTGGCATAAGTGCTGTGGCTGAACTTTTCTCCAGCTGAAGTTCATTTCTGTTTATCTCGTTTGTTCTCGTGCTAACCAGGTTAGTTTTGGAGCATTTTGGTTATTTGGGATGTGAAAATGACCTCGTTATATCCAATATCTTGTTATATCCACTCTTGTAAGCAGTTAAAATTTATTGAATAGAAGAGTGTTGGTTGGAAAGTCAAATGTGTCGTGATACCTGATGTCTTGTGGTATCAGATCTCGTCATAAGTGGGTTTCACTGTATACAACTCTTGCAAGAGAAAGAATCTTTAAACATTTTATAATTAAAGTACAGTAGTCCCTCCCTATCATGACCCCCTCCCCCAAAAGTCTTAACTGGGGGCTGGTCTTAATAAGGAAACATACACTACAACGACCATGTCAGCATGTTACTGTAAACTTGAAAGTTGTACATGTATGTATATACTTGTATTTTGTTCTTTAACTCTTTGAACCCATTGGCCCCAGCTAAATTGCGGCAGCCTGCCGACCCTTGCGGCAGCACAGCTAGCTAAATTGCGGTAACTTTAAAATCTCCCCGACGCGTTCAACGGTATAAGGGAAGTAAAAACTTGGTATCATTGTAAAGCTCTATCATCGGTTGTCTCCCCTGCACTGTCTAAATGAGTTTCGGAAACAGTTTCGGCTTGCCAAACATGGTTTAAGTGCAGGTCTACTTCCGTCGTTCACATTTTGTGTGTGCGAAGAGTGACTATATTTGGGACCAAATAGTAAGTAGTATTTAATACTTTAAACTTAAAGTATTGTTTCCGTTGTGATGCAGAAGAATAGATCTTTCTAAATATGTTAAATATATTACTGGGAGTATGGTAGTTTTTAATTGGCAGCTTTTTCAAGACGTGTAAATCTATACGGCCTCAACGGTTTCTTTTTTTTGCGGGTCCCTACGGGACTATATTTGGGACCAAATAGCAAGTAGTATTTAATACTTTAAACTTAAAGTATTGTTTCCGTTGTGATGCAGAAGAATAGACCTTTCTAAATATGTTAAATACATTACTGGGAGTGTGGTAGTTTTTAATTGGCAGCTTTTGCAAGACGTGTAAATCTATACGGCCTCAACGGTTTCTTTTTTTGCGGGTCCCTGTGGGCTCAAAGAGTTAAAGAGACCGAAAAAGCCAAGATTGTAGTAAAGTACATACAATTATTTAAACTTAAAATTATCAAATTAAAACTACAGTACATGCAATTTTATTAACTTCAAACATCGATGACGGAGTGCACACAGTTTTTCTCACTTGGAAAGTTTTCTGTCCATTATTTTTCTCCCACCTCTCCATGATCGACTTTTTTCTCACGAATAATTGTTTGAATCTGCTATTTCTTGTCACAATACTATACCATGACCCAGAGTGCTAATATCTTAATTAGCACCTAACTGCACCTTCCAAACAAAAAGTTCAAAACTGTGACCCTGGCAAGGCTCCCACCACGCATGCGCACACCACACATCACTTGTGTGCACAGCTCACTGACCAATATAAGACTGACTTTCTCGAGCGCTGTCATGCAGGCAAGATGTGTGGGGATTACCTCTGCCCTGTGTTTTTCAGTGTGGCTTGTGCCTTGGCATCCATTCCACCTGCACTGCACTTTTTCATCATTGAAGGAATGTGAGCTTTTCGTTTTTTTCTTGTTTCTGTCTGTACTTTGAATGTTTTTAGTTAACTGAATGACACCGCAAGTCATGGCAGCATGACAGAGCACGCAGTGCCCTGTGTGCCGCATGTCAAGTTGGCTGACGAACTGTTTGACAATTAATTGTGGGAAATGGCTAATGGTCTAAGGTAAAGAACTCTTACATTTGAAATCTCAATCATTTCTTTATGAGTTACTTCCCTTATACTGTGTTTAAACCAATTTTCAACCACAGTTCCAAGCGAGTGCAAAATGGCTATGAAGTGTGTATTCACACGTGCCCTGTCACTTGAGAAATGCTAGATTTACTCTTCAAATGACACACTGATGAGGAAAATGACATTGTTTTGCAAATTTATGATGAAAAAGTGGATGAAGACAAGTATTTGTACCTGAAAGACTCAAGAGAGTGATTACGAAGAGAAAAACGAATGAGCTCGTGGTGTAAACAATTTCAAACAGACTGTGTATAAGGAATCATGAGGGCAGTTGTCTTGCCATCAAAGGATTTATAAATTACGGAAGAAGGTCCAAGAAACACAGACATGAGTTTTCTTTGTTTATTGATGCTTGCAACCAAGTTTAAATAACTTTTCTATTGTTTTGGGGGGATTTTTTAATGAATTTTTGAAAAAAAGGCTAAAAACCCACGTCAGCCAGGGAGTGGCATGACCTTGGAGCCCTGTGTCCGTTATGTGTTAAATAGTGTTGTTCAGTGTGGGGTTGTTCCATCCTTGCCGCTTGCCTGTGTATGTGTGTGAGTGTTGTATTCACTTTTGCGTTTTTACCTGTACTCGTGCAGCCTTGTTGTCACTTGCAAGTTATGCAATGGGTGTTTGTCTTTTGCATTTTTGCTTTCACAACTAGGTTTGCTGCTTGACTTTAGCATGAATCGCTCCCACTGGCGTCTGCAGACGGTTACTCCCTGAGACTTTGTGGGCTTCTGGTTGCCTTGCCAAGCGCCACTCTGGTGATCGTCGCCGGTTGCCATCGGCTACGTTCCTCTCCGCTTCTATGGGGGTTTTGCGTCACCATGCTCCATGACTTCCACTGCTGTCGTTGCCTTCCGGGTTTAGCTACCTGGACTTGCTGCGTCCAGTTCCGGTTCTGTCCACCTGCTTCACTGGCTCATTTGCTGCCAGGTGGGCTGTGGCGGGGAGAGTAGCATGGAGGCTACTTTCGCAGGACCTGTTGGGGATGGCAGACACTTCATTCAATCATTCGGATCCATTGTGCCGTCCCCTGGGTCTTGCACCACTGGGGATGGATGTTGTCTCCCCGGCCTCATGGTCCCCCCTCAGCAAGGCGCGCACTGAGTCACTGGCCCCACTGCGGGATTCTTTTGCCATCCCACTCTGCTGGATGCTTCCATGTTCTGTAACGTTTTACATGTCGTGTTTTGCACCTGGATGTGCGCCTGTGCACTTACAGCGGAAGTACAGTGGAACAGGTAGAAGCCTGCAAAAGCGACTGTCACACATCAGATGCACACGTTTCTTTTTTCAACAAAAAAGTCGACCGTGTATAGAAAACCCACATTTAATTAACTCACAGTGAAATGGGTTATGTGTGGTTGATGTGAATGGCAACGAAAATGTTAATGTGAATGTTTGAAGACAGTGTTGTGTTGTGAAAATGTTCACACCAACCACAAATGTCAGAGTCACCACGTTTGCGTCAGCATAGAGTACACGACTTATCTCACGCGTGAGATGGCACAGTCCGCGTGCGTGCTCGGGCTGGTGACACTGGTCGATGTTCCTGATGCGGTGACAGATGGGGTGTAGACGGTTGTGCAGTGTTGGAGATGCTGATGAAGGTGACGGCGAACGAAGGATGAAGCGTATAACTGGACGAAGAACGTAGAACAGCAAGCAGGAATTCAGCGAACAGAAGTAGCGAAACAGAGAAGTGGCGATACGGTGAAATGGCGAAGCGGTAGAATGGCGAAAAGGCGAAATGGCGAAACAGTCCTCCTGAAACACAGCAGAACTGTAACCATCAGCACGGGAGCTTTTGTCGGTCATGCGACGGTTAACACAGCGACCCCCAACAAAATGATCCCTGCAAACACTTTCACAACTAAATGGTCTAACTTTTTACTAATAAATTTTGCAACACGTAACATATACAATTGCAAAGGCACTAAGTGTTCTAAGGTAGGCGTTAGCAGAGGGCACAACCAACTGACATGCATACGTTCGTTGGAAAGGAAATTCTCAAACATAATTCCATTCTCACACGTTGCAACTACAGTGGTATGGTTACCAGACGACTAGTTTCGCCGCACGGGCCCCCGCGGGCCCGGCTTCACGTGCCGGGGGTGAGCACCCAGCCTTTCTCTGGCTGGGTGGCTAAGCTGGCCCACCCCTTTCTCTTTGACTTTCCTCTCTCTGCCTCTCTGGTCCTTTCCCTTTCTTCTTTTCCACCCCAATCTCTCCCTCCTTTCTGCAGTTTTTCTTTGCTGTCTTCCTGCCTGTCCTGGCCTGTTCTTTCTTCTTTCTCTCATATCCGCCCTCTCTTCACGGTTCTTCTTTCTCTGCGGTCTTCTTTAGACCCCCTGCGTTTGCCGTGCAGGGCGACCCGTGTCGGGGGAGAATGGAATCCTGGGGGTTGAGGTCCCTGATGGGTGCTTCTCATCACACCAACACACTCCTTTGGCCCGGACTTCTCCTAGACGGGAGGTTGGTGTGGCCCACACCAATCAATCGGCTGGTCGTGCAAAGCCCTAGCTATGCTAGAAGGCTGCGGCCTGGGTCAATCTGGTGTAGTTTTATCTAGGCCAGAGTATACCTCTTCTGTAGCCCTGGTGCGGCCCTGCTGGACATACCCCCCGTGGTACCGCTCGGCCGCATCCCCTTGTTGGACTCCATGGTGGGTGGGGAACAGAAGAGATGAAACTTTCTTCTTCCGGTATGGCTTCACAAATTCCGCCGCGCAAGCGGCACCTCCCGACTAGTGTTAGCTCAGATAGTGAGGACGAGGTCCGACAGACTGCTTCTTCTCATTCTGCACAACCCTCTTGGCCCCGTTTTCTTGTTGTTGAGGGTGCTGACTCCGATAAACCCGTCACGAAGCTGACTCCTTTTGCTGTCCAGAAGGGGTTCAGTTCTATTTCTTCTTTTTGTCTATCAAGCGGTTCCGTGATACTTCTTTTCTTGTCGAGTGTGGAACCCAGAAGGCGTCGGATGCCCTTCGCCAATGGGATTCCAAACTCTTCATAGACCGACCT
>SMGT01003980.1:186225-200416 GCA_004794575.1 Lanistes nyassanus
CCCCCCCCCCATCTCTTTTCCCACTCATCTGCCTTCCCAAGGTCCCTAAGGGGCAAGCATGGCATGATCTTTTGGAGGACATGGAGATGAGAGAAGCCACCCTCTCTTCTGCTCTGTCCTCTCCTGTGCACCTTCATCATCAGTCTAGCCCAAACCATTGACACGCCCTCATCATCCAATGGAACTGTTTGGGAATCTGAGCAGGTCCTCAGCTGTCTCATCTCTTCCCTTAATCCTGCTGCTCTTGCCCTGCAGAAAACCCTCTTGCAAGGGTCTGCTTCTTTCTCATCATGCTTCTCCTGATGACACCGCATCTGCTAATGTCGCCCTTCTTCATCCTCGTCTTCTTTACAACCCCATTCCTCTCACCTATTCTTTGCAGGCTGTGGTTGCAAGAGTCACACTTTGCAAAACTATCTCTGTTTGCAGTCTCTGCCTTCCTCCGTCAGTTTGGGTTTCCTGTCGAGTTGGATGATCTGCTAGACCAACTCCATCCTCCTGTCCTTTTGGGTGATTTCAGTGGCCATCACTCCATGTGGGGTGGTGTTTCTGGCAACAGCCGAGGGGAGCTTTTAGCTTTATTTTTTGACGAGAGGGATCTCTGGGTTTTCAATGATGGCAGTCCCACTTTCTGTCAGCCCCATAGTGGGTATACGTCTGCCATTGATCTTTCGGTCTGTTCTCCCTCTCTTTCTCTTGATTTTACTTAGTATGTCACTGGGGACTTGTGTGGCAGTCACCATTTTCCCGTCACTCTGTCGGTCAAGCTTTCTGAGGACCATGGGCAAGTGGGGCGCTGGAATCTTTCCAAGGCCGATTCGTCACTGTTTTATTCTCTATGTGTTTCACAGCTCACTTTAACCTCTGATTTTAATCTCAATTCCCTGGTGGGTGGGACCATCCTGTCCACCATTTTACCAGAGTTTTACTCGATGTCACGAGATCCGCCATTCCTTCCAGTAGAAGGGGTCGCAGACCTCATGTCCTTTGGTTCACAGATGAGTGTCGGGAGTGAAAAAGGGCTCACAGGTCTTCTTCCTGTCACTACTCTCCTTCTCAGCGATTTCAGCGTGCCAGGGAGTCTACTTGTAACTTTTATTTCTCTGACTCTGAATCCTGCAGTCTCCTCTTTTTTCTCTCTGAATTCAAACAAGCTCTCTGTCAGCATTCTTCTTCTGCCCCTTGTCCTGACACTGTCCACTATCAATTTCTAACACATCTTCCTGAAGAATTTCTTTCTCTATTCCTCCACCTCTTCAACTGTTTGGACTTCTGGGGATTTTCCCTACATGTGGAGGGAGGCCCTTGTGGTCCTCATCCCCAAACTTGGTATAGATCCCTCTGATCCCAGTCCTGGTCTGGACTCTCAAGTCCAAGGGTTTGCTCTCCTCTCTACAGTGTGGTTTACAATGGGTGTCGTGGTATTCTCTGTCGTGTCTAGGGGTATGGCGTTTATGTGTTTCACTAGCCTGCTCGTTAACTAGAGCTACAACAACATAAAAATGTGTCAAGAAGGGGGAAACTAACTCTGTGATCGCTGCCTAATTTCGTCAATTTCCGAATCGCCTCAAGCCCCCACCCCCTTGCTTGTCACGCGCACAGCTTAATTAAAAAGAGGGCAGCAATAATACACTATGCTATTTATTTACAGTTACACACATAGAGTATTCTGCTACACAATGAATGATGCTCCACTATACATCTCCTGACACAGGTAGAACAATCACTCGCACTATCATATATTCATCCCAGCTACGCTATACGTATCTACACGCACACGTTATTTACCAGGCTATGAATTTTACCGTACCGATAATTCAAATCGGTGAACACAAAGAAAAGTTGATCCTTTCCGTACTTAATCTTTGAAAATGACGTCACGCCAACATCTGAACAACCAATAAGATCGACCGACGATCACAAGGAATAACCGTAGGTTTCTACAAACCGACAAATCAACAAGTTTGATTTACTTTCTTCTAAGTTTGTTCAACTAGCTTTGAGTTACGTTCGCATCTTACTTTCCTACACTTTCACGATGCTGGATAGGAATACCGCAGACGCCATGTCTCTCAGCTCCACGATCTCAGCAACGGTCCGAAATGCATGAGTTCTTTTTCCACCGGACAAGAGTCACCCTTGATGCAGAAGTCTGCTGGTTCTCTTGGTCCATGTTGCGGATAATGGTTGTACTCTTCTGTAATACTTTCGGCATTCAGCATTCGGCTACCCGGTATTCGGCGAACAACATATGCGGTCAGGTGCCTATATAGCCCTCAGGTGTGACTTGCCAGAAAGCACTACCCGTTCAGGGTGGTGGGCTGTGGCCCGGAGGGCTGTTCGCACCCCCCTCTCAGGGTGACGGGTCAACCGGGGGATGGGGTGCGGGTTCCCCTCGCTCTCAGCCGGCTACCTTCCCCGCTCCACTGCGCGTTCTCCCGGCTGGCTGTTTTGGCGAGCCAATCGGGTTGATCGTAATCATTTGCTCTACCTCCTGATTGGGTAGGCAATGAGACGCCAGAAAAATCATAACAATGGGACCGGAGCACCGTCAACCAACCACTTGTGGCCCACCTTGTAGACAACAGTTCTGTCCTCTATGCTGAGCTTTCTTGCATCCTACTGGTTTGCAAAACACTCATCTGAGAACATCTTTATTTTGCCTGTCTTTTGCTGCCCTACATGCTCATGCTTCTCAGTGCGTGGATTGTGCTGTCCCGGTTTACATCCATTCTCAGCTCTGCTCTGCACTTTTCATGCCCATAATTTTGACATTGTTTTTGTCTTGGTCCCAGGGCATGCTGGCATTCTTGGCAGCACGTGACTACTGAGTTGGTTGTTTGGTGGCTCTGTTATCGTCTCAAACTTATTTGGATGCTGTTGGGTAGTCCTAGTATTGATAACTTTAATTTTCCATGTTGACTACCTTGATGATGGTCTGTGCACCTCTGGTTTGTCCACCACAGTGATTCTTTGCATCATCGTTGCAGGGGCAGCCAGTAGCAAAGTGGTAACATGCTTGCTACCAATACAGAGGGTTGTAGGTTTGGATCCAGTGTCGAGCACTGGTGCTTTTTCTGCATGTAGCACTTGCAGGACTGGGTGTTCGGAGTTTTCTGCAGGCACTCCAGTTTCTTCTTCCTTGTCTCTCTACACCATTTACCACTTTCTCCCTTCTTTCCCCAATCAGCCTTCTTTGCTGAGTTGACTATAAACAAGAAACAACCTCAACTATAGTTATCTTCCCAATAAGCCTGTATATTTCAGAGCTAACTTTTTTTATAATGTTGCTAGTCCTCATATTTACAGAGTACATACAAATATTAATAATTTGTTCTGTGTTATAGGAAAGACTCATCTGTAGGCAACAGTGGAGTGAGCAAATTTGAGATGCGACAAGTAGCTTCGTTTGATGACCATGAATCACAGGTGTGGCGTGTCAGCTGGAATGTAACAGGCACAATTCTTGCTTCTTCAGGAGATGATGGTTGTGTTCGTTTGTGGAAAGGTATGAGATTTTTAAGTTTTGATATCTTTTTCATGATTTTACATATAGCACCAAAGTGAAATTAAAATTTTACATACAGATCCAGGTAAGTTCCAGTTTTCTTGTGGCATTGTCAGTGGCAGTGAAACAACTTTTGTAGGATGTGTCCTGATCTCTTCTAGTGATCAGGGGTGTCACCTGCTACGGTTTGCCCGTAGTTTGCTACAGGGAACTGACCTTTGGTAGAGGAAGTTTGAAAATGCGATCACTAAAAAGTTTCCAGCCCTGCAGGCCCAACTGCATGTGCCAGGGGTAAGCACCCGGTCTCTCTCTGACTGGCTGGGGCTAGCCCATCACTTTCTCCTCTGCCTCTGCGGGCCCGACTTCACGTGACGGGGGTGAGCGCCCAGCCTTTCTCTGGCTGGGTAGCTAAGCTGGCCCACCCCTTTCTCTTTGGCTTTCCTTTTTCTGCCTCTCTGGTCTTTTCCCTTTCTTCTTTTCCACCCCAATCTCTCCTTGCTTTCTGCAGTTTTTTCTGTGCTGTCTTTCTGCCTGCCCTGGCCTGTTCTTTCTTCTTTCTCTCACATCTTCTCTCCGTGGTTCTTCTTTAGACCCCCTGCGTTTGCCATGCAGGGCGACCCGTGTCGTGGGAGAATGGGATCCTGGGGGTTGAGGTCCCTGATGGGTGCTGGTCATCAAACCAACACGCCCCTTTAGCCCGGACTTCTAGACGGGAGGTTGGTGTGGCCCACACCAATCAATCGGCTGGTCGTGCAATGCCCTAGCTTTGCTAGAAGGCTGCGGCCTGCGTCAATCCGGTTTAGTTTTGTCTAGGTCGGAGTATATCTCTTCTGTAGCCCTGGTGTGGCCATGCTGGACATACCCCTTGTGCTACCGCTCGGCCGCATCTCCTTGTTGGGCTCCATGGTGGGCAGGGAACAGAAGAGATGAATCTTTATCCTTTCCACTATGGGTTCAAAAATTCTGCTGCGCAAGCAACACCTCCCACTCTGCGTTAGTTCTGACAGTGAGGATGAGGTCCAACAGACTGTTTCCTCTCCTTCACAACCTTCTTGACCCCATTTTCTTGTTGTGGAGGGTGCTGACCCCGGTAAACCCGTCACGAAGCTGACCCCTTTTGGTGTCCAGAAGGGGTTCAGTTCTATTTCTTCTGATTTTGTATCTGTTAAGCGGTTCCGTGACACTTCCTTTCATGTCGAGTGTGGAACCCAGAAGGCGTCGGATGCCCTTCGCCAATGTGATTCCAAACTCTTCATTGACCGACCTATCCGGGTCTCTGCGCACAGTACGCTGAATTCTTCTGTGCGTGATTCGCTGTGCTGACTTGGCCGATATGTCGGAACTCGACATCAAGGCCGAGCTTCAGTCGCAGGGGGTGACGAACGTTCGCTGCGTGACTCGCAAGAGTAATGGGGTGATCGATCCCACCAGCACCTACTTTGTCACATTCTGCTTTCCTAAACTCCCCTCTGTTCTCTCCATTGGTTACCTCAAAGTCCCTGTCTCCCTCTATGTTCCCAACCCTTTCCGCTGCTTTCAGTGCCATCGCTTTGGCCATGGCACGAAAACCTGCAAATCTTTTCCTCTTTGTTCATGTTGCGGAGCCGCTGACCACTCCTTTTCTGAGTGTTCCAACCCCTGTCGTTGCTTAAACTATCATGGTGACCATCCAGCTACTTCTCGCGACTGTCCTCGGTGGAAGGAAGAGTTTGCCATCCAGCGGGTCTGTGTGGAGGGCAAGTTGTCCTTTGCCGAGGCCCGCAGACTGGTGCTTGGCTCTTCCTCCTCCACCTCTTCTGTCTCCTGCTCCTCCGTCGTCTCTTGGCGACCTACAACTTCTTCCTGTCAGACTGACGTCACCTGGGTTGTCGGGGACTCCCTTCGCCCCTTGTCTTCTGTTTCTATGCCCCCTCCTTCCGCTGGTTCGAGCTCTCGACCCCCCTCACAGCCCACGCCATGCACCACTTCTCAGGGCACATCCACTACTCCCGCCTCTTTGACCACCCCTGGCTCTAATTCCTCACGTACCTCTTCTGCCAGCCCACCTCCCTTGCCTTCACTTACGCCACAATCTGCTAAGAAGTCCGCCTCTGTTTGCACTCCGGGGCCGGGAGCACCCGCTGCCCGTCCCTCTGCTTCTCTCTCTGCCTCATCTCACACAATCGCTTTACGGCTCTTGCCGACACCGGGATGGAGGTTAGGGCTTCCCGCCCCTCCTCCCCTTCTCCCACACGTCGGCCTTCCCAGGGTCTGAAAGACACGTCCCGGCCTCCTAAGGGGCTTTCTTCTCCTGTGATCCTTTCCATGTTCTTTGTCCTGCTTCTTCTGCTGACACTCGCTTGGGCGGTGTCACCCTCCTCCTCCATCCTCGCTTTCTTTACAGCCCCATTCCTCTCACCTCTTTGCAGGTGGTGGTTGCTAGAGTCACACTGCATAAAACCATCTCTATTTGCAGTCTCTACCTTCCTCCGTCAGCTCAGGTTTCCTGTTACGAGTTGGATGATTTGCTAGACCAACTCCCCCCGCCTGTTCTTCTTTTGGGTGATTTCAGGGATCTCTGCATTTTCAATGACGGCAGTCCCACTTTCTGTCAGCCCCATAGTGGGTATACTTCCGCCATTAATCTTTCGGTCTGTTCTCCCTCTCTTTCTCTTGACTTCTTGGCGTGTCACCAGGGACTTGTGTGGCAGTGACCACTTTCCTATCACTCTGTCAGCCGACTTGTGCAGAACCCGGGCCAGCGGGTCGCTGGAATTTTTCCAAGGCTCATTGATCACTGTTTTGCTCTCTTTGTCTCTCCCAGCTGACTTCACCGTCTGCTTTTAATCTCGACTCCCAGGAGGCCGGGGATCATCCTGTCCACCTTTTTACCCAAGTTTTACTTCAAATCGCAAGATCTGCTGTTTTCTACCATTGGCAAGGGTCGTTGTGGTCCTTGCATGCCCTGGTTGACAGAGGAATGTTGGGTCATGCAGCAGGAGCGGAAGAGGGCACAACATCATGCTTTCTGCTCTCCCACTGCTGATAATGTGCTTTCTTTTAAACGCCTCCGGGGTTGTGCTCGGTTTGTTTTTAAACAGCAGCGCAAGCAGGCTTGGAAGAGTTTCGTTTCCTCTCTCTGTCCATACCCTTTCTTCCACGGTCAGGGCAGCGATTCGTCGCCTTTTGGGGAAGCGTTCCTCTGGTTCCATTGGCTACCTTCGTGACGGTGATGCAACCCTCACAGACCAGCGAGATATCGCTAATTGTCTTGCATGCACCTTCGCTCGCAATTCCTCTTCCTCTCACTACTCTCCTTCCTTTCAGCGCCTACAGCATGTCAGCGAATCTACTCCTTGTAACTTTTCTTCTTCTGACTCGGAATCTTACAATTTCCCCTTTTCTCTCTCTGAAATAAAACAAGCTCTTTGTCAGTGTTCCTCTTCCTCCCCTGATCCTGACACTATCCACTATCAGTTTCTCACCCATCTCCCTGAAGAATCTCTTTCCCTTCTCCTCCACATCTTTAACTACGTTTGGACCTCAGGGGACTTTCCCTCCATGTGGAGGGAGGCCCTCATGGTCCACATTCCCAAACCCAGTCAGGATCACTCTGATCCCAACAACTATCGTCCTATTTCTCTCACTAGCTGTCTGTGTAGAACTATGGAACACATGGTAAATGCTCACCTGGTCTGGACCCTTGAGTCCAAGGGTTTGCTATCCTCGCTGCAGTGCGGTTTTCAGCAGGGCAGGAGCACTGTCGACCACCTTGTTCGTTTCGAAGCGTTCATCTGGGACACCTTTGTCCGAAAGGAACACATGTTGGGGGTCTTCTTCGATCTGGAGAAAGCCTTCGACATGACCAGGAAGCACGGCATCCTGATGGACCTTCACCACCTTGGTTTTCCTGGCCATTTACCCATTTTTATTAAGCATTTTTTAGCTCATCGTCAATTTTTAGTTTGGGTGGGTGCTAGTTTTTCTGATTTTTATCCTCAGGACATGGGTGTTCCCCATTGCAGCATTCTGTCTCCTAGCCTTTTTTGCATCAAGATCAATGGCATTTTAAAATCAGTTCCTTCTGCAGCTGGCATCTCTTTATATGTTGATGACTTTGCTTTGTGTGTCCGTGGCAGGTATCTCCCCTGCCTGGAGCGTCAGCTGCAGCTCTGTGTCAATAGCATTCAACATTGGATCTCTTCCAACGGTTTTACCTTTTTCACTGCCCAGTCTGTTTGCATGCATTTTTGTAAACTCCGTGGCCACTTTCCGTAGCCCACCATTTGCATTGATGGTTCGGCGCTCCAGGTGGTCCCCGAGGTCAAATTTTTAGGGGTCATTTTTGATTGCACACTTTCCTTTTTACCCCACATCCGGTCCCTTCATGTGTCATGCCTGAAGGTGCTGGATGTTTTATGTGTTGTTGGGTGCACCCAGTGGGGTGCGGATCGAACCACCATTTTACATTTATATCAGTCCTTGGTATGTTCCAAACCTGATTACAGTTGCATTGTTTATGGTTCTGCTCGTCTCACCTACCTTAAACTCCTCGACACTGTCCACCACCATGGCCTCGGGATTTGTCTGGGAGCTTTTCGTACCACCCCGGCGGACAGCCTGTATGCTGAGGCTGGCGAGCCCCCGCTTTCTCTGCTCCGCCTTAGTCTCATGCTCCAGTATGTCCCCAGACTGAGGGCGCGTCGGAATAACCCTGCTTATTCTACCGTCTTTCGGCCTGAGCGTGCTCCTTTGGACGATCTTTGTCCAAAGAAGCCCAAACCTCTCACTCTGCCTTCTTTCTCACCTGTCTCTGCTCTTCCTCTTGCCCACGTTGCTCCCCTCCCCTCTCTTCCAGATCCCCCCTGGACCCTGCCGCCTCTCGACCTCCATCTCGACCTTGCTGCCTTCTCCAAGTCTTCCACCTCTGATCTCCTTTATCTTCACCACTTCCATGAACTCCTCTCTGACTATCCAGGTTTCTGCCGCGTCTTCACTGACGGCTCTAAACTTCCTTCCACTGGTCAAGTTGCGGCTGCGTCCATCTCCTCTTGCTCTTCTCATGCTCTCGCTGCTTACCTCACCAATCACAGTTCTGTCTTCTCTGCTGAACTTTCTGCCATTCTCCTGGCCCTCTCTCATGCTCGCCACTCTGGTGAGAAAAACTTTCTGATCCAGTCTGACTCTTTTTCTGCCCTCCGTGCGCTTGCCTCTCACCACCTTGACCATCCTTTCCTTATCCACAGTCATGCTCGTCTCTCTCTCCTCTGCTTTCGGAATGTTGATATCGTCTTCGTCTGGGTCCCCGGCCATGCTGGCATTCCGGGCAACGTGTGTTGACCGGGCTGCTAAGCGGGCTCTTCAAGGCCCTATCACTCTCTTCAGTGCCTTCTGTTGACCTCCACCCTTTTATTTCCTCCTAAATCCACTCTCTTTGGCAAGCCCTCTGGGATGCTCTGTCTTCCAACAAACTCCACTCTATTCATCCTTCTCTGACTCTGTTGACTGTGCAGAACCTGTGTGGCGAGATAATGATGTCCTGACGTGCCTCCTTTTGGGTCATACCCACCTCACCCACTCCTTCCTGCTCCGTTTCGAGCCTCCGCCCACCTGTGACTGACTATTGTGCAACACCCCTAACCATCCAACCCATTTTATTTTCTTGCTTACATTTTAGCCGTGTCTGTCTGCGCCATTTTTCTGCCCCATCCTTCACTGCCCTTTTTCACTCAATTCCTCAATACTCGCCTTTTTGCATGCCATCGGCTTTTATTCCCGCATTTAAGCTTATTTTTGGTGCATTTTTTCCTCCTTTTGGTTTTACTTTGTGGCCTGTTTCCATCCTCTCTTCCTGGCCGTCCTTTTTCCTTTTCCCGATATTTTCTCTCTGTGTGTTCCGCCATGATATAGCCTTAATTGCTGGCACAGCGTTACACCCCATACTTACTCTGTGTTGCTCCGTGATATAGCCTTAGTTGCTGGCACGACCTTAAGCCCCAAAACTTACTTTACCTAGTTAAAGAAGGGGTTTCAGAAAAGGTAAAAAAATAATTCAGGGGAAAATTCAGGACTTCGCACTTGAACTTACATGCCTGTATTGCATCAGGAGTATTTTCCTCACTTCCTGTCACTGGAATTTTTATTGCAAAGCGCTCATTAACTCAACGTCATTGGGATTGTCCCTCACAAAATTTAGCAGTCCAGTTGGCACTGTAGTTTGGAACAGTGAGAGTTTAAACCTCTTGGAATTCTCTTTTTTTTTCTTTGTAATATAATGTTGTCAGCTGCAACCAGCATTTTTAAACTGATTATTTATATGTAGAATGCTATTATTTATTAAAGCCATATAACCATTTGGTGGCATCAGAAGTATTTGCAAAAGATCTTCATCTGGCAGTGTTGTGTACATCACCAAAATGCTTCACGGGAAGAATATTCTGTCATAATTATGCAGTGTTTTGCTTTATACAGCCAACTACCTTGACAACTGGAAGTGCATTTCAGTGTTGAAAGGGGATGGGACACCGGCTGATGGAAATGTTCAGACTGCAGGCACCAACCCTGCTTCTGCTGGAGTAGCTGGGACTTTGAATGGCACATTCCAGGGCAGTGCTGTCAGATATCACGGAGTGATTCCAGTTCCAGGCATGAATTCTGTTGGGCGTTAGGGGCTGGATGGGGCGAGCACCATTTGAGTAACAGGAGGCAGGAGTCAGAATTCAGTGCAATTTTTCCATTTAGAATATATACTTACAGGCTTCACCTGTAGTCAGCTGGTGCAGCTGATGGCCAGAAAACTTAAAAAAATAACTTGGGACTTGCTGAATGACAAGTGATGTTAAAATTAGACAGGGAGGGGGGGTGTGTGTGTGTGCGCACGCTGGAATTCGTTCAGTGGAATCACTGAGTTCCAATTTAATAAATGTCACTCCTCACCCTGCTTCAATTGGAAGATTTAAATGTACCTTGGTTGTGTTGAAAAAATGGAGTAATGCAAGTCTAATGCAGATATAGTCTACTGGCCATAGAAAATATTGTGAGGCTTGCCACTCTTTGTCATCCCCACAAATTTGGAACTGTCAGTAAAAATGAACTACTTCATTACAGGGAGGAGAGGCAGTGGTGGGAGTCATATCCTAATAATACCCTGTCATTACCACAACAACCTAAGTTCTAATTTTTTTCCAGGTGGAAGAGCTTTGATTTATGCATGTACTATTCAGCAGTCTCCCAGTTTAACCACTGATCATGGCATGTCCTGTTCTGGTTGGATACATGATGGCCTTTGGAGCTGCAGTGGTCAAACACCATTTATTTATTTTCTTGATCCATCTTATCCTACACCTATTTTATACTTCATTTTACTGTATTTATCTGCGTTTTTTTCTTTCTTTTTTTGTCCTGGGTAAGATGCCCTAGACTTTAAAGGTTTTCTTCTATATCCCTTTACTCATTTTCCAGCCTTGACAGTACTGTACAAAGTAAGCTATGGGCAGCAACACAAAAACAAGAAATGCCAAACTTGACCAGTTCCAGAAGGTAGTGAACTGGACTAGAAAAGGCTGCCAAAGAGCTAGCTGCTGTGTATACAGGACAGGTGCAGTAATGGCTTTATAAACATCCTGCAATGATGGTGTCCTTATTTTGCTAAAAAGAAAATGTATTTTTAACTCTTTGATGTCGCAGGGCTTTAGATCCAATGCAGATCATTGAAATCATATAGATTTACGCATTTAAAATAATAACTGCCTGCAAACTACGCTTGGAATAATATAATTTATATATTTGGAAAGATCAGTTGTTGGACATCACAATGGCTACAGCATTGTTTGTAAATTTTAAAGTACTTTTTGGTCTCAAATGTAGTCGCCATCTGGATGAATCTGGATACTTTAGTATTATAACTTTCATGTCGCTGCTTGTACACTTCTAGAAGGCAAATCCCGTAATCAGGATTATTTCATTTTGAATCTGTTGCTGAATGATTCCACTGTGAAATAAAATACATTTGCTCTCTTGAAGTTCACAAAACTGCTCACAGGTGAGGTGTCCAGAACTGTAGCGAACTTGTACTGATATGACCGGTTGAACACAAAATGTAATCAGTATACACTGTACACATTCAGATACACACTTTCCACATTCTGAAATAAGATTTTTTTATATTTCTTGGTTTTTTTTATCATACCCATATGAATAATGATTGAAAGGAATCTGATGATCTCCAGTTCTGTCACAGGTTTCCACTGTCTGTATATTGGTCTAGGTGAAATGATGTCTCTAACCCTGTCTGCTTTTTTAATCTTTGTATAGGCATTTGTCTGAGACTTCATTAGCTAAATTCCTCTTCTGTTTACTGTTGTCGTTTCCATACTTTTACTGCCATGATATAGCCTCCGCTGCTGACACAGAGTTAAACCCCAAATGCACTCATTTAATTACTTCTGATTAAATGAAAAGGTTGCAATAGTCTAGCGGGATAGAGCAGCCATTTATTTCTTGTGCACTGAAACCAGGTGTGCCGGTGAATGGTGGGATCACTGGAAATTGAATTTTTTTTACCTCATTCTTGGTGTCATTACGCTGTCAGAATTGTTGTTATTTGTAGTATCATCAACACTTTCTGCATCTTGGATAATTGATCAAGAAGAATCAAACTGCATCATCATCATTAACTCTTTGGTCCGTTGGGTTCGGCTAACTTGCGGCGACCTAAACGTCCGTGAGTCCGCGCTGGCATCATATTGCGACAAATTTAAAACCTTGCAGCGACGCATTTAACAGTATAAGGGAAGTAAACTTTGTATCATTGTAAAGCTCTATCATCGGTTGTTTCCCCTGCACTGTCTAAATTACTTTCGGAAACAGTTTCGGCTTGCCAAACGAGGTTTAGTGTAGCGGCTGGCCAGGTCTACCTCCATCGTTCACAATGGCTACACGTATTTCGTTTCTTGTGTGTGCAAAAAGTGACTGTATACGGCACCAAATAGTAAGTAGTATTTAATATTTTAAACTAAAAGTATTGTTTCCATTGTGATGCCGAAGAATAGATCTTTCTAAATATGTAAAATATATTACTGTGAGTGTGGTAGTTTTTAAGTGGTAACTTTTTTAAAACATCTAAATCTATCCGGCCTCTGGGGTATCTAAGCCCTGCGGGGTCCCTTCGGGGTCAAAGAGTTAAAGCAAAAAATCTTACCTCCCCCTCCACTTGCTTGTCTTCACATTCACTTCTCCCCTTTTCATGGTCTTCACTATCCTCTTCTTCAGTCATAAGAATGTCTTTATCAATGCTGCAATCTTAAGTGAATTTCATCATCAATGCTTCCTGAATGAGCGGCAAAAATAAAAGGCTGCTCTTGCATCAAATGTTTGTTTTCCTTTTGCCACCATTTTAAATGTGGTAAAGTGACATAAAACATATCAGCCCAAACCATATTTTAAAATCTAATTCAAACAGTGTAGGGGATACAGCTGATGATTATAGAGCTTTTTCGTGATACAAAGATTACTTCCCTTACACTGTTATGTGCATTTGCAGGATTTTTGGAAATTATTGAATCGTGTTTCAACAATGCTCAAGGCTTGTTGCAACTGTGGTGACACAAATTCAAAAATATAATAATGAAGCTGTGACAATTCCTTCATCTACTGTATTGCTTGAAAATCCATTCAGTGCTTGTCAGTACTATGGATATGCCATGTAATGAAAGCACTGAGATCATGCTACAAGAATCATTTTGATGTCTACACACTCAGCGCAGAAAATTATGCTGGGTGAGGGAAGGAACTGCTGACTCCTTATAATTGATTCTTCGTTATTTCCCTTTCTAAAAGGGGTTATTCTAAGGAGAGTAAATGGCTGCCGTTGTAATTCACAGCGTAGATCATTGTAAGTTCATGAGTCTTGTACCTTAGGGTGTGAGGGAAAATTCTATATAAGATTTCTCACAAGACAGATTGAAAAGATTGATTTTTGAAAAAATAACAGTAACAACAATCACTCAAACTGTAGGAGTACAAAATTGTTTATACTTTTGAGAATGTCGTGGAGCCCACTGAAGTCAGCATGGTGAATTTTCCATCTGCTTCTACGTGTGCTTAATTTTTTTTAACACATTTTATTTTTGCAATAATGTAATTTTACATCACCAAACAAAATTTTTACAGCCAGACTAAGCTTTGAAAAAAGGCTTTCAACAAACCTGCTGGGTTAACATATGCCCACATTTATCTGATGTCAAAAAATTTTTCGCAAGCTGTCATCATTGGTAGCTTAATTATCAATGCATAGTCAAACCCACAGAACAAGAAGAGTTACAAGGTAACAGAATTCACTGCCCAGAAACATCCCTCTGAATACAATATGCTTGATAATCCAACCCCTGAAACGTAGATCAGGATTGACAGAATTCCTAAAAAAAAGCCAACAAATGTGTTCTTGGTGCAGTCTCTTTCAATTTTTTCTAGCTTCTAACTAGAAGACAGAATAAACCCAATTTGAATTTGAAGTTTCATACAGTAACAATATAATAACAATACCATGGTCACTTTACCCCCCTCACACACACATAAGGAAAACAAAAGAAAGAGAAGGAAGGAGGAGAGGAAAGAAGAAAGGAAAAAAAGGACCCCCCCAACCAGTCATTAAGTTATTGTATGGGATCCAGTAAAATTGGTGATATCTCCTATGCACTGTGCCCT
>SMGT01003980.1:208015-241509 GCA_004794575.1 Lanistes nyassanus
TTGATACACTGTACATAGGGAGTGCAAGAGGCAGTTGAAAATGCTGCACATTTATATTCAATTTGTACTGTCAACACACTGTGAGGGTAGGATGCTGGTTGGAGTGGGGCAGGGTAGGAGGGCCAGAGAGGAGCTGACACTGAGGCCCAGCACACACACACCTATATATATATACACACACAATCTGGCCATAAGCATCTGTAATAGTTTCAGTGCCCCCACCCCCCCACTTCAAATTCAGAGCCACTTAGTATTTAAATTTGGTATTAATATATCTAATTAATGCATTACTTAGCACAAGATCATGTTGCACAACACATTAGCACAGTTTCAAACCAGTAATACATGTTCTCATTTGAAAGCTATTTTCTATATTATAATCATAAGGTAACATCTGAAACAAAAGATTACTGATTCCTAATGCTAAGACTCATAATAAACTGCTTCCCTAAAATAAGTTAAGAATATGAATACAGTATCTTACAATGGTTCCAGAGATGGTACAAACTTTTTTCATTGTTTATTAAAAAAACCCTTCCTATATTTAGAGGGTAAAATAAGATAAAAAGAAAGAAAAAAAGGTAGCTGAAGCATGGCTAAAATGTTTGTTGAAACACCCTACATTGATATATTAAACAAAGTATATTAAATATGCTTAGAAAATACCTGAAATTCTATGAAAGTTGCATGTCATTTCATTCTCCCTCAGACAATCCAATCACATAGTAATCAGCTAGATTATATACATGGATAATACAGAATTTGCCAACTGTCCTAATGATCTGTCTCTGTGCTATCCAGTACCCCAACTGTGCACAAAACTACATATTGCAACAGACCAGGAAAGCCAATTTGAGTAAAACACCTGCGAACAATCTGCCGTTATTGCTCAACTACTACTTAATGTGCTTTAACAATAAGGACATGGGATATAACTACCCCTTCTCCCCAACCCCAAATAGGAATATCAGACAAACTTCTCTATTATCCACTGAAAGAAGATGAGGAGATGAAGGAAGGTAAAACTTGCATGATTAATCATATTTGTGACATATTTACAGATAATAAAATCAAATATGCTGTTTTCTTGTGTTGACAATAAAACAAACTCAGGAGCCTTTTAAAATACCTATGTCCTCATAAACTAACAGCAAATTATGTCTATACTTCTGTGTGGCACGAAGTTGGCTTTCAGTTTAGTTCAATACAAGGATCAGATCTGAAAGGCTGGCAAATTTAAAAACTGATATGGAAAATTCTTTTCAGAAGTCAGAGTTGTGTCAATACACCTTCCCTCAATCATTTACTTACAACAAACTAGCTGCACAATTTATAAGTATTTAAACGGCACACATGCAAATGCCAGCAGAGCACATGTACCCTCTGACTTTTATGCACTTAAACATATGGAAAAGGATGCACATGCAACTGAGTCTCGAACTCTAAAAACAACTAAGTACTATTTCTGTTAACTATGTACTCAGAAGGGATATATTTTTCACTGATAACAGAATCAAGTGTCACTTACATACCAGGATGCAATTTTCTAGTCAGAACTATCATGTCATCTAAAAAAGCAGCTGCTGAATCTTAATCAGGACCATGCACTGAACTCTACCGCAGGACTTCTTACACAGCATAAAAGCCATTAAAACAGTCTGATAAAAAGATTGTTTTTCATCACCCAGTGAAATGTGGGGAGGGATTGGAGTTTGAACAGTAAAAATGATCTCAACATAGGCAGGATTGTTTGAAGATCAACCCCACTCCAGTCTCAGCTGTATGCCACAGAACCATGCCACAGTCTTGTGTAGTTAGGTGTGACAAGCAAAACTACACCCATTATGGCATGTGACCAAAACAACTTTCAAGACAGTTCAAGGCTGCCAAGGTGGCAGACCTTAAGAAAAGGACCTTAACAGAATTGTCATGAAATGGCAACCAGTATTCATTTATAATTTTAGACGAATTTGAAAAATTATAATTAAGCAATAACATAATCTTCACTCACAGGTAAGTTAAAACAATTTCAGAAAAATAAGAATGCCCTTACCGGGCCTGTATTCATGACCAGCAGTTATTTAACTGATACTAAACTTGACCAGTGTTGGTTAGGGAACCAATGGTTAACATTTAACCATGAGTTGAAGTGACTGTTTATTCATGAGCATCTAACCACCTCTCATCAGCTAACCGGTAGGTATTTTTGGATACTTCAGGATAGCCCGTCACTACGTGTACGTTCCAAGCAGCATTACTTCCCACTTGAAAAACTGTGAGCGACACGAAGAAAGCAGGGAAGGCAAACTTTATGCACAGTGAAGAAACAGACAAATAATGTGCATTGATCAAACAATTCAGTATTCACACATCAGACCTGTGGGGAAAATTTACTGTTGTCTTCTGAAGACGTAGTCGGAGCATATAATATGTATACATGTGTCATGTGTGAGAGAATGTGTTGATTTTCCAAGTGTTTTGTAGTGTTTGGTTCTCACAAGATTAGGCATGATAAATTCCAATTAATTTAATTATAATTTACCCAATTTATTATATTATTACTTATGTTTATTAATTGTATTATATTTTTCTTTATTCACATTTCTTTAGATATATTTAATAAGCAATGGTCAGCAAGCTTTTGCTTCCATCTTGTGGAATGCACCGCCTCTCCCTTCTCAATAATTTACGCTGTTGAGCACAAAACAAAATGATCAGTGCCACATTTAACAGTCGGTTATTGTGAGCAATAGCAGTGGACACCACTGTTCAAGCGCGAAAAAACCCAGTATATCTATATCTTTCCCAAACAATTTCAAAACAAACGGTCATGTTAAAGGCCATCACTTAACCCCGAAGATGTCCTTGAATTCCCAAAAAAGGTTGCTTACCAATGGTTTGTCATGTGATCACAATTACAGCTTAACCAAAGGCCATGAATAAGGCTCCAGAATGATTCTATAAATTTAATTTGTGACTCTAGATTGTCTTTTAGGACAGTGCACTCAGATTTTCAACAGAAATGCCTCTTGAAACAGTGGTCACTTAGAAGGCAGCGGTTTGCATGTTAGATCTAGTTAACCAAAGGGAAATCCTTGTACAGAGAATCAGCTAATGTAAAATCATTGGTTCCTTCCCTTAGATTACTAAACTGTTCAGTTTACAAATCAAATACGTAAAAACTATCAAATCTGTTCCTGCAATTCACTTCACACTTACAGATCGTAGCTGGATTTATGGTAAGCTTAGTATAATTTAAGGCTAGCTCACATATGGAGATGTTCAGTGTACTTTCCAGAGAAGGGCTTGCTATGTGATTTCCAAGTATTTTCCACACAAGGCAAAAAACCAATGAATGCCGACATGCTGACCCATGTCATGCCACCCTGCATACGAATTTGTCAAGCCCCACCAAAAGTGTGTGTGTGTGTGTGTGTGTTGGGGGAAGAACAGAACTTATCTGATGCAAGCTCCCTGCAAGCAAGGAAAGGGATTACTTATGGGCTCGTTACAAAACCTGACAGGGCCAATAATATTCAGTAACGGTGAGTTAAAGGCCAATAAAGGTCAGTTTATAGCCTTGTTTGAGCAGCATTTAATAGAACTATCTGAATTTTGAAAGGATTTTCTGCACACCAAAAAGCCAATATATCTACTATGTCTTTCCCAAACCATGTCAAAACAAAACTACAAAATTTAGAAAGATTCCATGGTTTACAGTTTTAAATCATACAAAATATGCCACAGCCAATTAAGTACATGAACATTTTCAGGGGATGGAAAACTGTCCTGAGTACTCTAGGGATATGCTCTCCTGGGACACTTTGAAAATTAACAACTGATAATAAAGCATTTTATGGTTTTTAGATTTGCTACTGCCCCATCCCCTAAAAACAGCATTTTCCCCCTTTTTTTAAATTTCTGCTTAGTGTCTGAAAATTTCATTTTAAAGTCACAGTTTTTCTCCCAAGTACCACAACAGCAGCAGTTATCCAAACCTGCTTGGCATCATTAGAAAGTAATGTTCTAACTCATATTACTTCTTTCCAGTGTGTACACGACCCTCTGGGGTATGTTATTTACTATTGAAGCTGGTGCTTTCAGCCTACTTGTAGTTTGAACTGCATTGCGTATTTGTAACTATGTTGTCAACTATAGTTGGAATTGGTTTGCCAATGTTAGTGGACTGAATGCCTTGAAATTTAGGCCAGCTTTTTTGTCCTTCTGTCAGAGATCTAACATCTTTTTGTGGTATTTTGTGGCACTACCCTTATGATGTTGGTCCACAGAGAAATGGTGGTCTCGTACACCCAACCTAATAACCTTTATCTTTAACACCCACCCACAAATGCTGCTAAGAGAATGATCTGGCACAGCAGTAATGGCTGCCTGTACCCCTATTTCACAACAATATGTTAAATTTTGGGGAAAGAAATGCTGTTCCTGCACATTCCATCCCTTGGGCCAGATACAAATTACACAGCATCTTGACAACCTTCCACCTTAAAATAAAAGATGATTCTGTTGTAATGACAGGATGTTGCTTTTCCAAAAGAGGCCATTGTGCCAGGTTCTCATCAACCAAAAACATCCCAAAAGGTCATGATCATTTTCAGAAAGAACTCGTCAAGTATCTAAACATGCTGTTAACTCTGTGTCAAATGCAATACTTTGCTAAAAAAAATACACACAGTAATGACTTGTGTATGGAACTGAAAATGGTACCCACAGACAAAGATGGTAACATAGATGCCAATTATGGCTCAAATGTAGCATTACTGTAAGTTCCTTGTACCATTCAAACTTGTTTTCTGTGGTTGGGACAAAAGGTCCAATTTGAGAATTTTTTTGGGGTTGAGGGTTGGGGGTGGGCTGGGGGTGACAATGTCCTGAAACAGGAGGACTTAAATTTTTTCCCCAAAAAAGTAAATTAAAAATTTAAAAAACTGAGCAAATGAACTACAAACGAAATGTCTTTCAACAAAATATAAAATCAAAGGTTTTAAAAGAAACCTGCAAAGACTTGGGAATCCTACAGTCCATTTGTATTTTACTCTCGACCAAATCAGTATCTAGTGGCCCTATTATACTTTCTCGCATCAGAAAAAAACAATATTAACAAACCTGGCTAAAACATTCTTGAGAATGTTTACTGTTTCTTCCCCCAGCCTTTCAAGCCCACCCCCAAAAAATTAGTTATATAAAACAAGGTGATGCCTGCAAGAGGCATGGCCCCAAGGAGAAAGTGTCTTCAGGGGCTAAACAAATTTACATTTGAGGCTGTAAATGCTATGAAATCACAATAGATCATGAGCAGATGACAAAGATTCTAGCTGCAGCAGTGATCAAGAAGTAGAGAGCAAAAGCATCAAAGTGAAAAGGGTGAGGACCTGGAGGAAATACAGTACTCACAACTACCATATTAACTGCAGGCATGCTGGAAATAAACATTGAGATGCAAAAAGCTTCAAGATCACCTTTACATATAAGCAAAGTCAGCGAATAGTGAACAAGACTTGCAGGCTCTCAATGTGATTTTATTTGATTCTATTTAAGCAAACTTTCTATCGTTGTCGCTAATGTTGCCATGATCAAAACGTTTTGACCCCTGCATGCTAGATTGTTCCCGTTTTGAAAAAAACGTACAGCTCTTTCTAGCAGAGATTCTCCACCCACGTGAAGTTATACTAACTTCCCATAGACACAATATGCTAAGGGCTACACACTGCATTATCTACTAAACGTCTTATTGACAAGGGAGGGGGAAAGGGAAGGGAAGGGAAGAGAGACAGACAAAAAGCAGCCTAGACATGTTTTTGTCTGGACCTAAAAGCTAAAGACCTACATGTATCACTGAAATATTCCATGCACAGAAGCTCTCATGTTAATATTTGTCAATATTTATGCTAACAACTTGATGAAATTTTAGATGAGAAATTAAATCTGTTGTTGCACCTCTAAAAGTGCTGGAACAGCATAGGACTTAAACTGAAATAAGAAAACCATTATGAAGTGCTGGCAGAAATTCAAAAATTGTAAATGTTAGTTCTAGGGAAACTTGTCGAAACACATCAAATTCAAACCTAAAACTCTACTTGTTAATGCACAAATACATCATGTAGTATCTTGGATCAGTCAGAGAAGGGTGCCAACTGCTGAGTACACTGAGAAACACTATTCAGTAGTGACAACTGAACAACAAAGTAAGTCCAATATAACTTTTATGGCACGATAAAAACACTGACAGTGTCATGTTTTCATAATTTGCCTCTGTTCTCATTAGGGAGGCCATACATTTTAAAATAGCTTAAAGCAATATTGTTAAAAAAAGGTGTTGGACTGCAAGCTCTGAATAGATAATAGGGAAGCAGAGGGCAGATGATCCAAGAAAGCTGAATGTTTCATGATTCTGTTTTAAAGATTTTGATCTTTAAATGTTAAAATTAAAGATTTTAATCACAATTATAAAAGTATAAACAGCCACTTGAAAGCCAATCGAATAAGTCATCCATACCAAAACTCATTTGTGACACATAAGAGATGTCCCTTTTTTAAACTGAAATTCAAACACTGAACAGGCAGCAAAGAACCACACAGCTAACAAAACACAATGAGTTTGTACACTTTAAAAGCAGGCAGATAATGAAATATAACAAGTTGAAAAGCTGCTTGCACTTCGTCTACGGGTGACAAAAACAGCACTAGTGAAACAGCAGATGTTTGCTAAGTGAAAATTCTGCATATATCTGTTGGGTCACATCAAAACTGCAGCCACCTCCAGTGTCTGGTAGGTGACAATGGCACAATCTGTACTAAAAATTCAGACCTCGTATAAACAATTCAGAAAATCACTATTTCATTATAGATCACATACAAAATGGTTCATTTGCCTCTTATTTCTGTAGTCCAGCAACACAAGGGGAAAAAAATTCAGTCAGCCAGTCCACATAAAAGTGATGTGAATCAATGATTTTTTCATACAACTGTCCACATAAAAAAAGATAACCTAAACTCACTCTCTCTCTCTCTCTCAAACCAAGCTTTGACAAAAATATGAATGTGGTTTTGTATAGTACAAACAATGCAGTACTTTTCATTTCGACATACATCTGCATGTTTTTCATCGTTCTGTCAAGCCATTTCAAAGGTAAATCAACCATTCTAACTCATCATGCCTCTTATTCTCTACTTTGAATCACATACTCCCACTACTATTCAATTCATCCCACCCGCTTCCTCTGTGCTTTGTGGCCTTTGAACAACATATCCATGGTCATTTTCAAATGCTGAGATGTCGGTGCAGGAAAAGCTTGGCCACATTAAAAAAAGCCCTCTTATTTTTTAACAATACTGCTAGCTCCCCTCTTGCAGCTTGAAGTGCTACTGCTAGTGCCCATGCCTGAAGGAAGTTAGTTTGCATCTCTCTCCCACTTCTCTTTCACACTTACAAATACTGTGCGTGTTCACTCTCAAACTCTCTCACATTCATTCACTTACACACATATATACAATCTCCGTTTTTCAAAAAGCCACATCAAGCAGCTTCTCGTTCCAATGTAACACACCAGTTTTTCTCCTGATGCCTGGACTTGCATGCTCTGAAGATTGCAGATCCTGATCACTCCAAGCAATAATGATCCTCGTTTCTGGTAAGTTTGTCTGCTTGAAAATCATGTTTGACACCCAACACATCCCTCTCATTCCTCAATGAAGTATCTGGCTGCTAACAGGCATGTGGGTGGTGTGGTTGTGCGTGAGTGTGGATGAGTAGAACGAGAGCCTCCAAATTCAAGCAGCGTGCAATCAATGAGGAGCAAAGGTGCATCACATGATGAGAATGTCCTGGGCCCCAGTCAGAGGCACATCACAGTAGCTCATATTGGCGAAGGTGCATTCGCTGAATGATGTCTCGACAATCATTGAACACCCGTCGGATGTTTTCTGTGTCCACAGCACAAGTGAAGTGGGGGTAACAGTAGTGACGACCATCTCCGCTTGCTGTGCTAATTCTCTGAAGCATACAAGCAGTAAATTCTGTTATTTTTTAAAAATGTCATTGAAACTCAAAATGTGGTTAACTTTCACGTACCACACTTATAATCATATCTCACTAAATGTAGATAACACTGTGTATGTAATATTCCTGAACAGTTTTTCCAAACTATATATCAAAGGTAACAGTTGTCACATCGACACCCCAAGACATTAGTGTGACGCAACTCTCTACCACTTGCCTACTCCTCGCAACTCGCAGTTTAATTTGCGTTAAACATTTTGGGCACTGACTGTCTGGTGACAAATCCCTTCTTCCCCAGATCAAACGAGTTCACCAGCTGTGAAGCTCACTTGACACTGTAGATTACAGACTGGCAAATGTTGCGTCATGTCACATTTCAACAAAGAAGGAATACCTGATCCCTGCAGGCCAGCGGCCTACACATGAAAAACAAAGTCTAGATACCTGCGGTTAACTTAGCTTTCACTAGGGTAGAAAGTGTGAACTATACTGTGTCTGTGTTTGCAGTTGGCGAAGGTGGCAAATCAGCCCAAAGCCATAACATAGAATATTAAATAAGACTTACAAAAACAAGTTACAACAAAATCTGTGATATAAACTATTTGTCCTTCTGTAAAATGTCGAAGACATCCGAGTTGTATATTGTGCAAAACTGGTCACTTCCATCAGTTCGTTAGGCATAAAATCGTAAATGGATATCCAGTGCAATATTGCTGACTTCCCTCTGTTAGAACCACTTTCAATCTCTTTTCTAGATTTACAACAGTTCTTTTGTGATTCTCAGTGGATTTTGTGTTGACATTTCACATTTCTTGATGAACATCTTTGCAAAAAGAAGTCTGCTAACCTTTATCCTCTCGACCAGGGAAAGTCATATAGTGCGCAAAACCAGCCTTTCGTCAGTCGGTGGTCGGGTTAAGGACGGAGTCATAAATGGGAGGTCGTTTATATAGTAGGTTTTACTGTATTTCAGGTTATGTCTGTGGCATGTTCCAAACTGGCAATGATTTGAACAAGCTGATCAGATGCCGACAGTTCGGCAGTGCCTTCGAAGTTTATCAGGGATATTAATGCTTATAACAAGCACTCTGTGGTTATGTTAATCTTTGAATGGAATTAAGTCATGCATGAATTATTTAAATTCTTGAATTATTGAAGAGACCTTGAATTACTTTAGCTGTGTCTGTCCGGTGTTTTGATCATCAAAAACTGCTCTTTAATTTTAAAAAACATGTTATGTATGCGTGATTGCATGTGCGTGTTCAAATTTCTCCAAATCACTCTAAGACAAACACAACTGGGGTTCTATTTCCGCCTTTACTTGAGTACACAAAAAAATATTTAAATGAATTGAAGCATTTACTGCAAATGTAACCAATAATCCACGAATTCCAAGAAACACACTAACAAAATATATCCCTCAGCATACACACACACAGTCCAGAAGAACAGGTTGCTATCAATGAAAGAAGAATTGCTATTCCAATTACAGTTTTGAAAGGTTTAGGTGACATAACTACATAGCAGTCCCGCATAAACATTTGTGCCATGAATATCCGTTCATACACAAAGAGTTGACTACTGGAGATGAAGACTGCGGTATTACAGGAAATGGGCGATGGAACAGAAGACGGGCAATGAGACCAAAGACAGGCAGTGATACAGCTCACTGGTCAAGTCGTGGTTGTTGAAGACTAAATAGAGTTCTTTCAAGCAGCCCTCTTGAATCATTAGATGCATAGGCGTACACTAATAGTCAGACTTTGACGTTCAATGCAGACGTGCAAAAGTGTCTTTCTTAAAGTGAGTACATTGATGTTTGGATCTGTATACGATGCCTAGCTGTCAGAGTTTCGACTTTAAAACAATTAATAACAATGTCTTCCTCTCAGGGAAGTAGATCTACAAACAGAATCCGAATTCTGCAATCTCTTTGGTCAAGTTCTTGGAATTAAATCCTAATATCTGATTCAGTTTCACCATTCTACCTCGAGTTTTTTGCTATAAGGCTTTGATAGCTGATCACGGACTTGCATTCCTAAAGTTGTTGGCGCGAATGATTTTCAAGGTGTTTTGAACAAGGGAACAAATGAACAAGTCAGTTTTGAATGGGCTGGAGGCCCTAATACACAGTCTGATCACGTGATGTAAAAATCCCATAATATTTTAGTTTTTGAGAAGATTCTAGAAAGTTTGTCTCCAATGATTCAGCAGTTTTAAAACTACACAGAAAATTTTATTCTTAAAACCCTGCCAAAGTGAAAAACACAGAAAATAGTCTTCAAAATTGACAGGCAAAGACCTGGCTGACCTGCTGCTGAACTACCCCCCCCCCCAAAAAAAATGGGTGTACCGGTTACTAGGGTTTCCTGACAATGATTGACCGAAAACAAACAGGCGATGACATTTCACTATTTTCAGATTAAATTGATGATTAGTTATGGAAAGTATGAAGGTAATCTGAAAATAGTGAAATGTCATCGCCTGTTTGTTTTCAATCATTATATCAAGCATGATATATTAAGCATCCAGTACAGTAAAATCTCCTATATAAGACCTTCCCATATAAGACCTCCTCTCGCATACAACCCAAAAATTTCTGACGGAGACCATTTACTATAAAAATGACCTCTATTTATGATTCTCTCCTTAACCCGACCACCGACTGACAAAAGTGGTCGATTCTGTGCAGTATACTTTTCCTGGTCAAGCGAATAAAGGTTAGCAGACTTCTTTTTGCAAAGATATTCGCTGACAAACGTGAAATGTCGACCCCAAATCCTCTGAGAGGCGCAACAGAACTATTTTCAATCTAGAAAAAAGACTAAAATTGGTCCTAACAAAGAAGCAACACAGGGAAGTCGGCAATAAATATTGCACTGGACATCCATTTACAACTTTACACCCAAAGGTGTAAAAGAAGCAAGGGCTTTGCACAATATTACAGTCTTTTCAAAATTTACAGAAGGACAAATAGTTTATATCACAGATTTTGTTGTAACTCGTTCCTGGAAGTTTTATTTCATGTTCTATGTTTAAGGCTTTGTCTGGGCCGATTCGCTGCATTCAGTATCCGCAAGGTCAGGCAGACAGTATAATTACATCTCGTTCACACTTTCTAGCCCAGTTAGGTGTCCAGACTTGATATCTTTCATGTATTGCCGCTGGCCTGCAGGGATTGGGTATTGCTTCTTTCTTTTGACTTGATGCTACGTATGCCACTCTTGGAGATGTGTGATCTACAGCATTAGAGTGAGCTTCACAGCTGGTGAACTTGCTTGATCTGCTGATGGAAGTACTGATTTTGTGCAGCATATGACTTTTGCATCTTTTAGACATTTCTCGGCATGACAAATAATCTACATCGTGAACTTTGTCATAATTAATTTATGAAAGTCTCATCTCATATTCCACAAGGTCAGGCAGACGCAGTAGTTACACCTCAAGAAGTTTCGTTCACGCTTTCTGAAAACTATACTAGCAACAGTTAACACACAGAACAAACTAGTGTATGTACGATCAGAACAGAGAAGCCATACCTGATTCCTGCAAGCCAGCAGCTTATACATGAACTAATTAAAGGCTGGCCTGTGGGAATCAGGCATCCCTTCTCTGCTGTGATCATGTCACACACACACACACACAGAGGTTAATGTGATGTTAAGTAAGGGTTTAGAGTAGACAGAGAACACAGACATCAGTGAAACACTCTTCACAACTTCATTACTTTTTTATATTGCAAAATTTTAATTTAATTCGTAACACCAGAAAGAAAGTTTTAGTGTGGTGGGATGAAACTAGATCTGATCAGATAAAGTCTGATATGATAAAACTATATGCTCAGTAACTGAGATGCTACAAAAACTTTAAGGTAAATAAAAAACAATTTCAAAGCACATGTTGTAGTTGGCTGCAATGATTACATGCAAATGTGTATATTTCTCACCCCATCCATTACAGTACATACATGTTGTAGTAATGGTTCAGTGCGACCAGTGCTCCCTTATAAGACCCCTCCATTATAAGACCTGATTTTGGCTGTTTTTTCAAAATCTTATATGGGAGTTTTTACCGTACTTAACAGTGCATGTTGGTATTAGATCTACATTTTCCACAACAATTGTTATATGTGTGCGCATCTGCTCATGTCTGAAAATGAGGTATACCAAGCTTTTCATAAATGCATCCTTTTCTCAGAGCAGGGTGCCCAGCATTCTTTTAACTCCTTGACCCCGAGGGTTTGGCTAACTTGCGACGACCTAAATGACACGCGAGTCCGCAGTGTTGGCAGACTTACGACGAATTTAAAAATTTGCAGCGACGCATTTAACGGTGTAAGGGAGGTAAACTTTATATCATTGTAAAGCTCTATCATCGCTTGTTTCCCCTCCACTGTCTAAATGAGTTTCGGAAACAGTTTCAGCTTACCAAACAAGGTTTAGTGTAGCGGGTCGCCAGGTCTACTTCCGTCGTTCACAATGGGTACACGTGTTTCGTTTGTTGTGTGTGCAAAAAGTGACTACATTTGGCACCAAATAGTAAGTAGTATTTAATATTTTTAACTAAAAGTATTGTTTCCATTGTGATGCCGAAGAATAGATCTTTCTAATTATGTAAAATATATTACTGTGAGTGTGGTAGTTTTTAAGCGGTATTTTTTTTTAGAACATGTAAATCTATGCAGCCTCTGGGGTTGCTTAGCCCTGGGGGTCCCTGCGGGGTCAAAGAGTTTAACTCTTTGGACCCCATTGGGTTCGGCTAAATTGCGGCAAGCCTGCCGACCCTTGCGTCAGCGCAGCTAGTAAAATTGCGGCGACTTAAAAATCTGCATGATGCATTTAACGGTATAAGGGAAGTAAAAACTTTGTATCATTGTAAAGCTCTAATTTAAAAATTTGCAGCGACGCATTTAACGGTGTAAGGGAGGTAAACTTTATATCATTGTAAAGCTCTATCATCGGTTATTTCCCCTGCACTAAATGAGTTTCGGAAACAGTTTCGGCTTGCCAAACGTGGTTAAGTGTAGCGGCTAGCCTGGTCTACTTCCGTCGTTTACAATGGCTACACATGTTTTGTTTCTTGTGTGTGCGAAAAGTGACTACATTTGGGACCAAATAGTAAGTAGTATTTAATACTTTTAACTAAAAGTATTGTTTCCGTTGTGATGCAGAATAGATTTTTCTAAATATGTAAAATATATTACTGGGAATGTGGTAGTTTTTAAGTGGTATCTTTTTTATAACGTGTAAATCTATGCTGCCCCTATGCGGCCTCTGGGGTATCTTAGCCCTGCGGGGTCAATGAGTTAAAATTGGTTTGCATCCTATAACCTAACGTTTAATGTGAAGTCTTCTGCATCTTTATACAATTGAAAAAAGAAATCAACTCTGATCAATAATAATAATAAAAAAAAGACTCATTATTTTAGACGAAGAATTTATGAACTATGAAAAACTTTTTTTAATCAGTCTGAAATCCCTGCAGCATTATCTTGCAGATTTCTGTGAAAAAAGCATATTGTAAATAGATTTTTGAAAAGCAAAAGCATTGACCTTACCAATGCATTTTACAGAACATAGGACAAAAAAATTCAAATGAAATTATAAAAAATCCATTTAACAGGAGGCTATCTTGATTGTTGGTTACTGCATGTAATTTGTATCATATGATCAGCTCATTTTGTAGCTGACAAAACATATTTCTTTAAAAAAAAACTACCTTCATTGCTTAAAATATCACAAAGATGAGCTTATACAGAAATATTCTTATGAATTGCCAAATGCAAGACCAACTGTTAAAAAAAATACAGTACTTCCTGGTAAAGAGTGTATTTAAAGTCTGAAAACACCACCAGGGTTCTCAGGCAGACTGTACATCTAAATAAAAGGACCTTAAAAGGACCCCTAATGTGCATTCTTTTGCTTTCCTTTACGTTGTTCTTAAATACTTCCAATGGTGAATTATAACCTGTACTGGTTTTAACACAAAAAATTTTATTAATCAAAACCACTAAGACAGGTCAAACAACTTATTACCCTTTCCTCCACAAAAGGACTTTTAGCAGACAGGTCACTTGTTGCAAATTTGTCTTGATTTTTATTTCATTTTAATAATATGTGCAGTTTCAGCTTAGTTTGGTATCCACTGATAACAGAATAGAAAGTTGCAAAAGGGGGAGGGGAAAAAAGCTGAAAGGCAGGGCCCTGGGATCTGCAAAAGGCTTTGCTGGAGGATATGGGGTAAATGAAGCACTTATAACAGTTTACAGAACAAAACCTGTTGATTGAAAGCAATTCTCTTAACATCTTTTATACTGCTCTCTCTCTCTCTCCACCTAAATCTGCGAACTTCTTAAAACTTCCCCCCTCCCCAAAATTACAAATTCTGAAGCTGTCCTTAGACACCTGTTCATGCAACCCAACGTAACATAACAGAATCCATCTAGATACAGCTGTCAGTAAAACAGATTAAGTGATAATGGTCTGCTAATTTTTCAGTTGATTCCAATCTAACATATTCCTTGCAGAATCAAAATATTTCCTCAATCTCCAACTCAAACCCCCACCCCACCACTCAGTGACAAACTTGGCAGCTGTTTGTTCCACATAACTTATCTAGTTAGTAGGTCTCAGGATGACTGTCATATTAAATGTCATTTGCCAATATTCAAGTTTACAGATGATACATGACTCGGGAGCTTCAGTATTCTTTACAATTATGTCATAGGTGATCTGTAACTGATACCTTCATATGGCAGTCCCCTTGCGCCAAGATTGTGAACATCTTAGTAACACAGCAGTTTGAGTTTTGCTTTTGGGTCTAAGAGTCTACAGATCTAATGTACAAATCTATCAAGGTTTTCACCAAAAGTGTAACTTCAATCTATCCTGGTGCTAGTCATCCTCACACGAGGTTCTGATTTGTGGTTCTGCAAATTACATTTTTCTTTTCACCGTCTTCTGTGCCTATCATATAGAACTGGATTCTTTTTATGTTCTGTTTCTTTAAAACCATTCAAATGCCAGCATGCGATACAACATTCCCTTCACCCTAATGCATCTTCTGCTTTCAAAAAACAAAAAGTGTTTTCTATCTGACCAAGTGAACCAGAATATCTAAAGGGTTAGGTATTAAACAAAAATCCCAGTCTATGCCTTTTTATGGGGATGGGTTGATAGTGGAATACCAAAATGGATAAAGATTGCTCAAACAAGAGTCAGAGATTGGTTGCGGGGGCTTTGCCAAAAATTAAAGCACTATGACCCATTTAAATGCTTGGAAGTTGGTACTTTGAAACAACTTGAAACACTTTTAAGTCTTGAACTATATCGGGACAAGTTTTGATCAAGGTTATGGTCAGAAAGAATGTCTTTCTATTTTCAAAATCCTGCCTGCCAACCAGAAATCTTGAGCGGAGTAATCTCTTTTCGCTTGCTACCACAAACATCAGACCAAAAGGTCAAATGATCTCATCCACAGGATCAAGATAACTGCATCATGCCTCGTGTAAATGCTGGTGGCTTTAAAGCTTTCTTTGATTTTAAAGCCAGTAAAACTTTTTAGCATGTAAATCGCCCAAGGAATGTTGAACAGTCACAAAAATTATAAGCACAAAGATTATTTCATTTTACTGTCCCTAATAGGGCTTCATCTCCCTTGCATGTCTGCTGAGACAGAGACAAAGGCAGCTTCAAACATAAAATGTGCTCTTAAAAAGTACCTAAATGAACCAAAGAACTTTTCCATATGGCCCATCTCTGAAAATGAAAAGTGCCTTAACCAGAATTAAAGGCCTTTTTTTAAATAAGAGATTTCAAAATTAAGGCAGAGGATCTAAAAGGACCCTACGAACCCTGTAGCTGAAATTTCTTAAGTGAAAAGCTAGTTTTCTGTACTATAGTTCACTCGCCTGCCCAACAGTCATTATCTGCTCGAAATTTAGTTGCGGATGTAACTGTATTTAGGCTCCTTCCTAAATGACTCCATAATGACAGCAACCAGAAACATGTTACAGTGCACTGCCACGAACAACTTTTGACAAACACTTGGTACTGCTGACATCTAGTAGTAGTATGATCCAAGACAGTGACTTCACTCATTCACTGTGACAAGATAACAAATATGCATATATATATATATAAAATGAAAACCAAAAGAAACCCAAACTGAGGGAGTTGGTGATTTTATCTGAATTTTTCCTTTGATTCAAATGGGTTTGAATCTATCAATTTTCAAGAAAATTTGTACAGTGAATCTTTGCACGTGTGTTTATCTGCCATGGTGAGAAAACGTTCAGAATGCCCCAAACGTTCAAATTCAGAGTCCAAGGTCAGTAGCAGATGTGTCCCCTACTGGCATTGACAACGGCCTTGCACCGAGTGGCCATGGAGTGCACCAGACGGTTCACAACCACCATAGGTATGTTTGCGGAGATCTGCCCGAGGGCCTGCTCCAGCTGGCGAGCTGTTGTTGGCCTCAACTGAACAGCGTTTAGTTCTCTGCAGATAGTACCATAGATGCTCGATTGGGTTGAGGTCTGGGATCATGGAGGGCGAAGTCATCAACTGAAATGTTCTAGTGCAAGAAGGCTGTGGTGAGCCTTGCCGTGTGTGGGTAGGCATTGTCATGGTGAAAGGTGCAGTTGCCGTGCTGCTGGAAGTATGGCATGAGGTGGGGCCTCAGCACCTGGTCCACACCTTGTGCTGTCACACCGTCTCCTCGTCCAGGGAAGACAACTAAGCCCATGAATTGATTGAGGCCAACTCCACCTCGAATTATGATGCTGGGGCCTCCCTAATGGTCGTGCTGCAGGATGATGATGTTGCCATGCAGGATAGTGGCAGTCCACCTGTCGCTCAGACAACCGGTGACGCTTAGTCTGCGGGCTGATGGCAGCTCCATGGTTCCCGACAGTGGCTCAGGCCATCTCTGTGGCAGGGAGGAACAGCTGGCGCAGGTGGTTGCGGTAGCTCTGCCTGTCATGCAGTAGTGACACGAGGTTGCCTGCTTCCGACTCCATCCGGAATGCTGCCAGTGACTTGAAAGCGAGGCCACAAACAATTGTAGAAACTGCTACACCCAGTGCAATGATGCCGACGGTTTCCTGCGTGCAGTTGTCCGATGTCTCTTTCCTGATCTGTAGCATTCAGTCTTGGCATTCTTCTTCTGCTGCTAAGTGGTCTGTCTGAGAGCATATGAGCATTAGCTTTTATTGCCAGTGGGTGGTGCCCTCTGTTCGCAAAGAAAGTTCTAGTCTTGTGTTCATGATGCACGAGCAAAACCTGTGCTGTCCAACTTTAGCGTGCCAGAAGGGACACATTTTTTCCCACCAGGCACGTCATTATTGAGGGCTATACTCAACAGACCATGCGACCTCATATCAACCTAATTTTTGTTGCTATTATTATACCTGAATGCATGAAATTTGACTGTCAATTTGCATTTTTTTAGTATATATTATTATTTACATATCTGCAAAATTTTAGCTAAACGTCTGCAGTGTAAGCTGGTTGTTCAGGTTGTGACAATGTTGAACCAACTTCTGGTGACTGTCATCTTCAGACATTATCAATATCTTAACCATCATCCCCTGCTGGAATTTATCTTCAAACCATGTCAGTTTATTATTACTGACTGGCGCTGACAATTGACATTCCCCAATTCAGCAAAGCTTGCAGGCGAATGTTTTAGTTTTGCTTTGTCTCATCTAGTGGCTAAATGCATGTTATTTAGTCTCCTAGTACAAACAAGGCTTGTTCCCTGCTCCCCATCATTACAATGGGTATGTATGAAATAAAACATGGATAATGGTGATAACAAAGAACAGGAGAACACTCATAAAATTGTCTAGTACAACAGCAGAACAGAAGTTACCTTCCCAACACATGTGAGCACATTCAGTCATCACACTAACCCTTTTGACCAATGCACCCCCTCCCCCCAACACCACCACCACTTTGCTCTATGCAAATTAATGGGAATTATTCTGAAAATAATTATATCCATTTAATATGTTTATAATAACACAATATGAAAACAGGACCATAATGCTGAAAAGGCTAAAGGAGTATAGAGGTTAAAGTAAGACATAGTTTTTCATGCTGGTTAGACAAAATGATTTGGTAATTTGAACAAATTTTACTTAATGAAATGCCCAGTTTACCTAATGAGAAACTTGTGTGTCTTGTGTCCAAATTTGAATAAAATCTGAAAATTCATTCCTAAACAACAAGATTTTGTCAGTCAGTGCCTATTTTGGTTGGTCATGAGATATTTTAGGTATTTTTACATTTTTGCTGACCTGCATAATAAAAACTGTGGCATTTCAAGCTTTAAAAAAATTGAAGCTTATCTAAATCTGAACATCTTTCTAATGCCTAAAATAAGCTTTAATTAAAGTTTACAAAATAGCGTAGAAATTGGCAATTTGAATTTCATTTGTAACAAATTCACATTTTTGCCAACTTTGTTAACCATATGATGCTGACCATACATGCTAAAGTCTCAGCTTTAAGATAGGTATTTATAAGGAACTTTTGTACTTTTATAGTGATTATAGGAAGTATATGGATAATGGTATTGATACTGATTTGCTGGTACCAAATAGAGTAGTTTCATGAAACAGACATTTGTTAAACACAAAAACTCGACTCTAAACTGCAACATCATAGGAACTAATTAACTCTTTGCACGCATTGCGATGGTCACAATTGCCTTTCATGGTGGGTCCAAACATGTTTTGACAGTTCAAAAAAAAAAAAAAAAAATTACGCAGATGCACTTGACAGTGCAAGGGAACTAATCCTGGTATCATTGGACTGCATTGTTTAATGAGTTTTTAAAATTTAGATTCAGCTCGCAGATAGTTTTTGCTGAGCATCTGCTTACCAGTACAGGTAACTCAAAAGAAATCGTTGCTTGATGGAAGAGAAGATTCTAAATCAAATCATTTGGTAGAAACAAATACTTTAAATATAATTTAGGTTGAAATTTTCCAGAAAATACTAAATCTTGGATTTTATTTAAGCTTAGAAAGAGATGATAATATACAGTTCAGAGACATCAAAAGTGGGCAAGCAGTGACAAATGGAATTTATTAAACTTTTTATATTTTGTGCATACAGTAACATCATTTGCCAGCAAACGATAAGTAATATTTAAACTTTTCCAATAAAAATTCTTTAAGAATTTTAAAGTCCAAGAATTGATCTTTCCAAATTAAGTATATTACTGCAATATTTTTTTTAAACATGCCAAGACCGGTGTGCCGTCCCCATCATGCACAGATCTATGACATGTGAATACAAAGAGTTAAGGTAGAACCCTTACTGATTTTTTGTGTGCTTTAATCAAAGTGAAAAGCTCTGCAAAGGGGTGATACTATTATAACTTGAATATGTATTTATAATTTCTTCAACCCCTATTTAATATTAGTAATTATGCATCAGGAGTTAAAGCTCATTGTGTGAAGGGTGTTGCAGATTACCACTGATTTTATTTAATAACAGACCAGTTCTTGTTTTGCTGGGCCTTATTAGCTAGTCCACCATTGTGGCTTTTGTTGTTCTCTCACGGCTGCAGCCGTTAAACAAGATTAAATGCCTTAGCCTCATTAGGGGCGAGGGGATCCATGGACTGAGCCGGTCCATTGCTGTTGCAGTGAAGGAGACTGCTGAATATGTTTATGGATACTTATGTGTAACGTCCATGCCTGTAAAACAATAGCTGACCATATAATTTTCTGCGTGCACGCATGCGTGCATATGAACTTACCAAGAATTCATCCCTGATGAAGTATTTAGCTCTCACCACCTCAGGGTCATCCCCAGGCTCAGCAGTGGCTGTTGAAAATTTAACACTTTTAAGTTGCTTTTAAAGCACAGTTACTAAAAAATAAACTTGCCCATACATATCTAAACAAGGCATAACTTTGTAGTCATGTTAGTATTTCATATGCAGTGTCTTCTGCCATGGTTTATGCTCAAAACTTTACTCATTCACATAAAAGTGCACAAACGCTTCTTTCTGTCCCTGTAGATATCCATTAAAACTAAAGAATTAACCATCCAAAGAAAACATACAATAAAAATTCTAAAATGTCTTTTGCAGCTGTATAGCTGTATCATATTTTGGTTGCCTGTTCCTAGGTCCATGTGTCCATCCATCTGTCAAGGCCTCCTATGCCCTTGGATCTATAAGTAGGTTGTATTATTCTTAAGCAGCAGCACCTGGTGCCAGCTCTGCTATGCCATTCTCTTCCAGAAACTTTCCCTATTAAGTGCCCTGTCAGGCAGAAAGCAGCACTGCAGGCCACTTTCAGCATTTTTTGCAGTTACCAAAGCATTTCAGAGCTGCCTGATTAACATTCCTTAGTGGCCCTGTGGTTAGTGTCTGCTTGTCATGCAAGAGGCTATGGTGCTCTTCCTGTCAAGGAGCCAGGAGAAGAAAACTCAATGAAAGAACATTGGTAGAGGATGCTCATTAGCTCTGGCATGCAAATGGCTCTACATAAAGAAAACTTGGACAAGAAAATCAGAGGACACCTGCAAAGGAGATTGGCACTGCCAGGCAATACCCAACAACCAACAGAAAAGACGATGGATTCAGTGCAAGGCATAACCATCTGGATTAGTCTAGTCCAAGGTTACCATCGACTGTGCTATCCACTGGAAGCAGTAAGAAGGCTACTGGGGCAAAAACCACCAAACTGCCAGCACAGAATTTTACCATTAGCATATGGAATGCCTGCACTCTCCATGCTGATGGGAAGATCAATGAGCTTGAATATGAACTCTACAAATACCACTAGGATGGCACTGGCCTTTCACAGGCAAGATGGAAAATATTTGTTAAGAACAGAAGATGGCCACACACTTTGCGACAGTGGAAACCAAATGAATACCAGCATGGGATGGCACTCACTGTGCACAAAGCTGTAGCAGGTGCATGCCAATGTCCAGCAGGTTCATCACCATCAGGATTGCAGCCATACCCAAGAACATCACAATCATCCAGGTGCATGAAGCAACATAGATCACAACAATGATGAAGAATTCTTTGGTAAACTAGAGAAAACCATCAGCAAAATCCTCAAGATGTAAATCATCATAGTACATGGGGACCAGAATGCTGAAGTTGATCCTAATACCTGGGCAGGAACTGCAGGGAGGTTCTGGATAGGAGAGACCCAGTGAGGATCCAACCTTTGAAGTTTGCCAGCACCCATCGGCTGACCATTGCCAACACCCTTCACCTATAAAAAGTCCCTTGGCTAACAACATGGCATGCACCCAATGGCCTTGTGCACAACCTGACACCCCATCCCTTCAAGTCGTGCATTAAGGCCAGTACTAGGCCCTATCCTGAAGCAGACCTTGAAAGCGACCATGACATTGTTCTGATGATCAATAAGCTAAGAGGAAGTTTCATGCTACAAAGCCCCAAGAAAGCTTGACAATTCTAAACTGATGGACTGTGCTGCAGGCTGTACAACGTCCAGATCAAGCATGATCATGGCCTGCTTGACAGCAATATAGATCAAAAAGTACTAGAGACACTGCCTCTAATCAAGGAGGAGGTAAGTAATTCGTCAAGGAGGAGAAAGAGGAGGCAATTCACTTCCTAAAAGGAGGAAAAGCAGCTGAGAAAGACATCATCCTAGAACTAATCCAACAAGAAGGAAAGAGATGGTGAGGATGCTGACCACACTACGCCAGAAAACCTGTGAGTCCAAAAAGTGGCTAGGAGTGTGGTCATAATCCCTCAAAATACCACTCCCCTAAAAAAGTAATAGCTGCAATTACAGTAGTCCCTCCCTATTATGACCCCCCCCCCCAAAATGCACCAAAGAAAAGTCTTAACTGGGGGATGGTCTTAATAAGGAAACATGCATTACAATCATGTCAGAACTTGTTACAGTAAACTTGTGCATGCATGTATATACTTGTATTTTGTTCTTTAAAGAGACTAAAAAAGCCAAGATTGTAGTTAAGTGCAGACATTTATTTAAACTTAAAATTATGATCATGTGCGAGATCATCTACAAACACTTGTACCATCTCAGTAGGAGGAAAAGTTATCTCCAACTGTGCTGCAGCAGCCAAGAACTGCAGAAACTGACAGGCTTGCCAAACAAGCAAGGACTTAAGGAATGGAGGTGAGGCAAAGTGATGCACAAGCAACATCCATGCAATCAGTATTAACAAAGACAAGCCGGCAGAAGTGGAAACTATCAAATATCTTGGCTCTACCCTGACTACAGATGAAAGATTTGCAGAAGATCAGATTATTCATCGCAACACCAGAGCTGTCAAATCTCAGCAAAATTATGGAAGAACAGCAGCATCAGTTCCCCCCCCCCAAAAAAAAAATCAAACTCTACAAAGCTCTAGTCATCTCCATCCTGCTCTATGGCTGTGAAAAGCTGGAAACTGACAGCTGAGTTAGAAAAAAAAAATCAAAGCCTTTGAGACCAAATGGTTATTTTTTCAGCTCAAAATCTGGATAAAACAAACTTTGGTATCTGCAAGAAAGTGACTGGTCCCTAGGACCCTCTCCCCACCACCATCAATAAAAGGAAGCTGGCATGGTTCAGCAACACAGTATGTCATACGTCTTAACTCAATCGTGACGTGTGCGGAAAATATTCTGTGCAGCATAGGCCACGCTTACGAGCGAATGCGGACAATAAACCAAGCAACTTTGACAATTTATTTATGGAGAATCGCTAATTGTCTAAGGTAAAGAACTCTTACATTTGAAAGCTGAATCATTTCTTCACGAGTTGCTTCCCTTTTACTACATTTAGACCGGTTTTCGACCACAATTCCAAGCGAGTGAAAAATGGCTGTGTTGTGTTTATCCACGTGCTTTGTCTCTTGAGAAATGCTAGATTTACTCTTCAAATGACACGCTGATGAGGAAAATGACATTGTTTTGGAAATTTACTGTGATAAAGTGGATGAAGACAAGATTATTTGTGCCTGAAAGACACAAGAGAGTGATTACGAAGAGAAAAAAGAGCGAGCACGTGTTATAAATAGTAGACTGTGTATAAGGAATCCTGAGGACTTTTTGATTACTTCAACTTCGGTTGTGTTTCCATCAAAGGATTTTACAAATTATGGAACAAGGTCCAAGAAACACAGTAAGAAATGAGTTTTCTTTATTTATTGTAGTTAGATACGATGTTTAAATAAATTTTCTATTGTTTTGGGGGATTTTTTAATGAATTTTTGAAAAAAGGCTAAAAATCCTGCATCCACAGGGACGGTTCGAGCTACGAACACTACGGTAGCATTGTGTTAAGATTATCTTGCAGGGTTGATTAGGCAGGGAGGAATTATGTCACAAAGATGGCTATTAATGATTGTAGTGTCAACCATCAGTTTAAAGAGATGAACTGCCCAAGGGCAGGGGTAAGTCAGGTCCAATGGCATATCCAGAGGTGGGTTGGGTGGGGCGTGCTTTTTTTGCACTTCAGTTCTTGTCGTCTCGAAGCACACACCACTCTACTCCCAAACCTGCAGTCACAAACAGATTTATCTAGATTTACATCTCGCTCTTACTAGTTATTGGGTATGATATCTGAGAAAAGATGCTACAGAAGCTGCCTCAACCAGCAGCAATGGACCAGGTAGAGAAAATATCACTATAACAGGCTGGCAGTAAGGGACTGGTACCCCCACCCCTCAATTAGTGTTCCGCTTGAATGTCCCACCTAGGATAGTTGTGCCTCTGACCACGGTGGTCAGCTTTGTGCTGGGTTTTACAACTGCTACATATCATGGCTTGTGAGATGGTGGGCGTAAAGGTGGTTGAGGATTGAGATGGAACGGATTTTATGTCCACGGGCTTATTTTCAATTAAGGCAGACATGGGTACCAGTAGAGATATTAACCTAATTCTTTTTTTCTTGTGCTCTACTGCTCTTTCAAACTACCATAAAAGCAAAAGCTTAAATCTAGAATGAAATTTTGGCTGCCGCTACCTAGTATGAGAGTGTATTTGTGAGCGATGTACTGTGCATAAGTTGACAAACGTGGGTGAAAATAGTATAACCACCATTTGACAGGTGAATGATCTGCTATGCTTTCTTGGGCCCTGATTAAGGTTGACTAGTTATTATTTGTGTGTGCATGCTGTAAATTTAAGAGCAATTTATAAATATTTTCTTAAACTTTTACACACAAGTTGCATCCATCGATCTTGGAGGGAAAGGCATTGGCCGAGTGGGGTGGACAAGTTAAAAGCAAGAACATCTTACTCGATACAACTATTCACTGCCGGTTTGCCCCATGATAATGCAATTACATGGGGGTAGCTGAGGAATGAGGAGATGGGAGAGACAGTATGATGCTTTAGTTTCATGTACACCCTCATCCCCCCCATTCCCGAACACTATTAATTGTGTGTGTGTATATATATAGGCCCTGCTAACCTGTGACATGATTGTGTGACCTGGACATATATGAGACGTTATTCAAGGTACTCTTTGGGGTTGAAGTTTTCTTTTAAAAGACCATGTTTGTTATGTTATCCCAGATGGTCAGTTAATTAAAACCCACTGGGACCCAGCAACATCAACAGATGTCTCAACCTGCCTTAACGGGTTAGACCTGGTGACATCTTTGAGTGTCACACATGTTCAAAAATAAAGTGTACAGTCCACCTAGTGGTCTAAGGGAAGCAGCCAATGGCAGTCAGCAGCTGAACCAGTCCTAAGTTACTAGGTTGTTTCCCTCTGACTAGTATCAAGGTTTTGACCAGCAGAACAACGGGTGATTGAGTCAGGCATAGAAAGTGTATGACTGTCTTGTTCAGGACTTTTTCAAAAATGGATTTTCAACTACTCTGTTGCTGTGAGATTTTACCCAACTTTTACAAGAGAACTTAAGTCCAAGGTAGTACAGTTTTATTTAGTTTTTTTAAAAATCTTCAAAATTCACTTTGACCCTTCTAGCCCTTACCGTTAATTTTTTTGTTTACAATTTTTAAAACATTCCTTCAAAACCCCCAGGATCCATAGGACAGCGTGGCCATCATAACTGGGTCCCATTGTGTTAATGCACCATAGATTATAGCACAGAGGAAGAAGTAAAAGTTGTGCATGGATTTCCGCATTCAATGGGTGGGTGGGGTGGGGGTCCTACGAAAGTCCACAAATTTAAACATGAACAGACACAAAAAGACATCACTTGAGGTCTCTACAACAGTCTGGGAAAATGCATAAACAAACACACTTTAACAAGAATATGATGCTTAATATCCCCAAAATTTAAAGTTGAAAGTATGGCTGAAATATTGTCTGCTCATTTTCAATTTGTAAAAATTACGGGTATGTTTTTGATACTGGATTAAATGAAGTGCAAAGTGGGGATAAATTAACCTATAAAAATGTATTGTCATTCTAAAGACTTAAATTATTTCAACTCATGTGCTGTGTTTCGAAATGGCAATGATTTGAACAAGGTGATGATGACAGTTCACAGTGCCTTCAAAGTTTTGCTGTGACTTTAATGGTGATAAAAGCGCACTCTTGACTTATATTAAACTCTGAACTGAATAAAATGCATTCTTGAATTATCTGAGTTATCAAAGAGATCTTTAATTACTTCAGCTCGTGTCTACCCGGTGTTTTGAAATAGGGATGATCGACTGGAAACAGACGATGACATTTCACTATTTTCAGATGTGCCTTCAACCACCTTCACACTTTCCATAATTGTCAATTTCAGATATATTAAGTATCCTGTACTTAAAAGTACATGTTGCTATTACATATTCATATGGGTATGCATCTACTAGTGTCTCATGGACTTCTGTAGGACTGGGGAAGGGTGGTGAGTGGTGGTGGGTGGGGAGGGGGAATTTTGTACCCTGTGTAAAATTATGTTCATGCAAAATGAGAAAGTTATTACTGGTGATTGTTGCAAACAGCTGCAACTAGGTAGGTGAGTTTATTTTAAATGTGTGCCCAATGTTGTAGGTCTTTCTGTAGTTTTTATGTCAGTTCTCCCTTTCATAAGACCCCTCCTCGTACAAGACCGATTTTTGGAAAGTCTTGCTGTCTCAGCTGCGTGACAAACACGGAGGATGGCAACTCATAAAGACAGTAAAAATGCCAGGTAAGACAATGGTTTGCAATATCCATAGTCTGAAGCCTGTTATGAGGCAGGCTCAGTGCTCAGCTCACAGTGCACCAGTCTAAACATCTCCACCAGTGTGACTCATTCACTCTGTGACTGAAGATATGGTGTGCTCCAGCTAGAAACCCCAGCATGGTGGTGGTGGATGCACCTCCACCTTCACCCCGTTGTTTCACAAAAGCCAGACGTGAAGGTGTAGAATATGAGGTCATGCATAAGGAATGTCTGACTGGACACTGAGAGGAAGCCAAGGTTGAATTGGCTACAAGGGGGCCACTCAGGAGCCTGAGTGACCATGTGGAACACACCTGGACCTGAAACAGGAGCAACAGTTGGTGGGTCCAAAGGTAAAGCAATGAAACGAAGTACTAGTAACTGCAATAACAGTAGAAGTAGCCGAACAATCCCTGTGACAGAAGTTTGAAACAAAGCAGTGTGACCAGAGATAGGCACAAACATGAGGGGAGAAGACCAGATGTCAACACCAAAACCCTCTGGCATAAGTGCCCACTCTGCATTCCCAGCCAGTGCAGAAATGGCATGCACTCTCATTTTGCTATCTTGTGCTGCTAGTGACAGGGACATGCATAGGCTTTGTAAGAATCCGATATCACCATGCACTACAATTAAGCTAACAAAAGTTAAAATATAAGGCCATAGCAGGACGAACGTAGGGGTCAGCAAGCTAAATTTGAATAAGTAACAAAATTTTCAAATTTCAACTTCAGTCTCAATGGATATTTCAGCTAATAACAGCTAAGGCAAATTAGCAGAAACAATAAAGTGCACTTTCCCAAAGTACAGCGAGCACAGTTCATGCATGACTGGCTTTGATGTTGAATACTGAAGACAGACAAGGGATATTGCAAATAGCAGCCCTCAGTATTGGCCTTGGGTGTCTCACAAGCAAAGGAGGGTAGAGTGTAGATAACTTGTCTTTTTGTTTGTAAGAGTGAGGGCAAACCTACCTATCAATTGCCAAAAGACTATTAGATTGGGTCAGTTTTGGTATTTTACTGGCTGAAAAGTAATTCCACCTCATACAAAACTGGATATGACATAATACAAAGTATTTTATTTTTCTACTAACCAAGAGTATAAGGAATCACAAAACCCAGAATAGATGCATGCTTAATGTGGTCCACAGATACTGGGACAAGTATTCTTCAACCTAAATATCTGCTGCTCATATCCCCATATACAAGTTAGCAGACTTAACCAAAAACACTAGGTACTCCAAAGAACAAAGCAAATTTCATTAAAATATTACATCCCATTATGAACTTTTTTTTTTATAATTGAGCATGTTGCTTGGCATCCTGTTTGAAAGGTTGCTGAATTTGTCCCAGTGTGAAAACAGGACTATCAAGCTGACTAAATAAAAGGCAAATGACCTAAATATTTTACACAATATATGCAACACTGTTTACTCAAAATGTTTGGAGATATTTGTTACAGTATTTTGGTCACTGTAATTGGCCAAAATTATTATATTATTCAATTTTCCAATTCTCAAGCTATTAAAACACAGTGAAGCAGACTGCAATTGCAAGAAGATCCAGGAAATCATCGAAAGGCTAGTGCCTCAGACGACAAAAACAACGAAGCGCTTCAGGTCATAGGGTGCTTCTTTGAAGGGTCTATGACTCAAAGTGTTCCTTTCATCTTTGCCTTCTGAGTTGCCTCACTACACTTTTAATTTTTTCTCAAGCTATTAGATTTATTTTTTTTAAAAAAAGGACTAAAGTAACAACAAATTACTGCAATCACTCTTTTCCACATAACCTTTCCCCCACCCACCTACCAACGCCCATTGTGATAAAATATGCATGCATCATTTAATTTTCCTGGCCTGTATCCAAAATATATTTTCACTTTCACAAATGTCAACTTTACAGTCAGTTCTTGTGTAAGTGCCCTCCACAATGATCAGCTGGCTATGCTGGTCAGACAGTGCTAAAAACCTACTTTCTCCATTTAAATGGAAGAAATTTATGCACAGAACTTTACCTGAATCTTCCTCTTAAAATAACCTTTTCTTTAGTACACTATGCCCAAACAGCATGATAATGTTTGGACAATGATGCATTTCTCTATCAGCCACCATTCACAATTCTCAGTAATAAATTGGGTTACGACAACAACCTGGAATTCCACAGTATAAAGCAATAATCAGTTTCTTACAATTTTTATGTATGAATACTATTTAGTTTCTCTCTCTCTCTCTCTCTCACACTATAATAGTAAGAAAATGAGGAGAATGCACTTGTATGTGCACATAAAACCACTGTACAATTTTATTTTTCCAACTGTATTACTGAACTGACCATCTGGTGGGACCTGGTAGCGAGTGAATTCAGGAAAATAGTCTTCAATCTTCGACTTGCCTGCCTTCACCTTCTCAGCCAGCAGATCTTGCTTGTTTAGAAATAAAATCACTGATATTGTCCGCAACCATCTGCAATAAGAAAGCAATCGTCTGGTTTGATCAATAAAAGACATCATCTCCCTACAAGTTATAACCCTTTTTAGAAAGCTGAACTTAATGGTGGCATTTCCAGCTGTTTTTGATGGAAATTCAACTGTTACTCTTGGCAACACTGGCCAGGTACATCTTTTTTTAAAAAGCAGTTTGGCTGTTTCATGCTTATTATGCAAAAGAACAAGCCAATGAATGAGAGGCAGGATCACACTTTGTCTTCCCTTTCAATGGAAACATTATCATTGTAGTACGCAAGATATGGCACCACTCAAATGTTACTTGTACTTTGGGGTGGTTGTGGACGAACAAACCGGTTGGTTTGCAGGTGCATGCACGTTGGTTTGATTTTTTTGGGGGGACGGGGGAGCCATTATGCCAGCAGCTTATGCCAGATCATGGTAGGGGAGCAGAAGGAAGGTTGGGGGAGAGAATGAAGTCTTACAATTACACTATGTTCAATGCTGGATTTGAACCTAGAACCTTGACATATGATCTATATATATTTGTGAAAGGTGTGGACAGAGATCACATTTAACAATGCTTCCAGCACAGTTTAAAGGGTGTTGTCCCAGCCTGAAAAAGACTGTCCCATGGGCAGTAAACACAGGTCAGCTGAGAGTCTATTTTTAGGTGAACTGGTCATGGATGAGGTGTAGGGGTAACCTAGAATTAAAACATTCTGACTTAACTGAGGTGAGAGAGATGGGTAGATGGAATGGTCTGAATTATATTTAAGGACATCCCACATGTTCATCAGCAATGAACACATGAGAACAATTCCTCTTAAAGAAGCCACAGGCGCCACTGCATATTATGTATTTGATAAACTTGAAGTTTGTGGGAGAGTGAAGTATATGACCTTTCTGTAAATGGAACCTTGGCTCACAATGCCCCTGTTCTATATTACTGCATGTCTGAAAAATATAAATGGACTCTGAATCTTATGTTCTGTTTTCTCACCAACAGAATGTATGGCAGGGAATGTATGACCTTTGAGAAGTATTCAAGATCCTGGCTGAGACTGTGAGAGTTGTGTGAGGTGGGAGTGAGCTTGAACAGCATTGCAGTACTATTTATATGTATGGAAGTCTAAAAACAAAGCCTTTTATACACATGTAGTGCTCACACTCTTATAACCCCAAGTATACATCAACTCCACAACAATAGTTTGCTTTACCAACACCTGCATGTTTTCAAGTATAAGACTTTGCAAATATTTAATAATCACTTCTGGTTGATGCTGTGCTTGCAATACATATTAATTTGAACTCTAAGGCTCATGTTGCAACAATGGTGAGCAGGAAGTGAAGAAGTTAATGTTAGCATTGAGCCTAGCATACTGTAACCTAAGGTCTGGGTAGGTACAGCAGTCTAAATTAGACACTCTTCCTCTGAGGCAGGGTCTACATGACAAATGTTTGGTTTGGTTTTTTAACATCCAATTGCAAATGAGGGGTACATCAGGAAAGCGTTGCTTAGACAAATTAACGTGCTGACAGAATGGGACTGCTGTCGCAACACAGACTTCAGTCCCATCCAGTCACCACATTATTGACACCAGGCAAACCAGTCTTAGTAATGTTCCATATAGTGCCAGGTGTCTGGCAGGGCAGAGTCTTAGGTATAATTTGGCCAGGGTACAGTCCACCGACTTCCTGCCTCAGAAGTGGATGCCTTAGGTGAGACCACTTAGGTGGTCTATGACCTGTCTTTAAATGATCAGAATATTTATCAATACAAAGCACTAGACTACAGTAAGTACCTGTGAAAATAAGCAAAATGTAGAAAACACTCTTAATTAAAATCTTTTTTCAAAAAAACTTCGGGGGAGTGAGGGTGGGTGGGGGATGTATATGTAGAATAGATGTACTCTAAAAACCAAAAGACATGCAAATTGACACATGGGCAAGGAGCAGTCAAATACATATATTTCAGTACAATGATAGGAACAACAATTAGGTTGACATGAGGCTGCGTGGTCTGTTGAGCATAGTCCTTAATAATGAGGTGCCTGGTGAAAAAATGTGTCCCTTCTGGCTTGCTAAAGTCAGACAGTGGTTTTCGCTTGTGCAGCATGAACAAAAGCAGTAAGACTGAAATTTTCTTTGCAAACAGAGGGCACCACCTACTAACAACAAAGGCCGATGCTCATATGCTCCCAGACTGAATGCTACAGATCAGGAAAGGACCATCAGACGACTGCAGGCTGGAAACTGGCCAAGCATTGTCGCACATGCACTGGGTGTGGCAGTTTCTGCAAACTGTCATTTGTGGGCTCGCTTTCAAGACACTGGCAGCACTTGAAATGGAGTCAGAAGTGGACGGCCTCGTCTCACGATTGCACAACAGGAGAGGTAAATCTACTGTGACCACCACCTGTGCCAACTGTTCCTCTCTGCCACAGAGATGGCCTGAGCCACTGTCGGGAACCATGGAGCTGCTAACAGCCAGCAGATTATGTGTCACCAGTTGTCTCAGCAACAGCTTATTGCTGCCATCCTGCACAACGGTCAACGCTGATTGCACAACATCAGCAGCAGAGAATGCAGTGGGCCCAACAGCACCTGAACTGGACATGGTGGTGGTGGCGATAGCGAGACATCCTCTTCTCCAATGAAAGCTGGTTTTGCATCAGCTATGCCGATGGCCAAATCAGAGTATGGAGGGAGAACGAGAGATACGCCAACATCCTCAAGCACGACTGTTAGGTACGCCCCTGCATCATGATCTGAGGTAGAGTTGGGCTCAACTGATTGGTGGGCCCAGTCGTCTTCGAGAATAACAGCCCTAGAAGAGGAAACGATGTGACACCACAAGGCTATGTTGACCAGGTGCTGAGGCCCCACGTCGCACCATACTTCCAGCAGCACAGCAACCTCACCTTTCAGCACAACAATGCCCGCCCCCACACATGGCAAGGCTCCATGCCCACAAGGTGCCAGGCTGTTGTCGAGGTCAACTGGGGACACACCCGCTACTCACTTTGGACTCGGAACTTGGATTTTTGGGACATTCTAAACGTTTTCTCAGCATGGCAGATGAACACACATTGTGCAAAAACTCACTATTGATTTTCTTGAAAACTGATAGATTCAAACATGTTTGAATGGAAGGACAAAATTCAAACAAAATCACCAACTCCCTCAGCTTGCATTTCTTTTGGTTTTCAGTATACATACTTGGCACAAACATCAGAATGCAACAGCTTTACAAATGATGCAAATGCCATAACCAAAATAGCTACTTTGCCTTGACAAGTTCACCATTTAAAAAAGTCAAAAGGGCAGGTTGAATTTTTTCCCTATTTCACATCAAAACCATCAGCCAACAGTGTTATCTTTCAAAAACTTCTACATGTTATTTTTGCATTTTTAAAAATTAATAATGATCATGAAGGTAATCATCATGGAGACAAAGAGAGCTATACACGTATGCCTAGGTAAAATTACGTCTCTTGTGGGCTCGAAAAAATAGTTCGGATGTAAACAGACTGCACACATTTTTTTTTTAGATGACCATGTGTTCATGATAATGAGTGCTGTTGCTGTTTCCTAGCAGTGAGCACATGCACTTTATGACTGTGGTAACTATTTGTTGACCACTCATAGATGTCTGCTCCACACATAAGGATGCAGCGTAAAGTAGCGAACATTTGCTTTATTCCGAGTTCCGCATGAAAGAGGTATCAGTCTCCTGCCAATCAGGGTGTGCTGCAGACACACTGCAAAGTCAACTTCAGACTTCACATACAGCATTAGTACTGTTCATCAGAAAGTTATAGTCAACATGAGATAAAGACTATAAATTATCAAGATTTGTACAACAGTACATATAGGAAAAGATTTTTCATGGTTGTTTTGCTGTGCAATTTCAAGAAGCCATCTAGAAGCTGTCAATATGTGATGGCAAGCCAAATGTGCCGCAGTCTGCCAACCCAGAGAGGAAACACTTTTAGTTTTACAGTTGTAAGTTTTACCATTGATTAGATGGTTGCTTTTCTTAGACAGTGCCATGAGTGTGGACAATTTTTAAAGCTGTCCTGAGTATACGAAGGAACCATCACCTGAAGAAAACTTTGGTGTCATTTATACCCATAAACTGTCTCGGGTGAATTAGAAGCTCATTTCCTAACAGAGTCTATCTTAACACAGTCTATCGTGTTCCTACCCTGTTTTTTACACACTGCACTATAAAGGGTACAAAGGTATAACAATTTACGTATGAAATCTATGCAGTGGAATGGCTAAGCAAACATAATGGTTAATGCATCCAAGCAAGCCACCCGACATAACTCTAGAAGAACAAGCGTCCAGATTTCATCAGCAGAAAAATCCATTCTTACACTAGTTACATTTCATTAAAGTATATGTAAGGACATGCACACTCATGCCCTTACAAAGATATATATATATGAAATAACTGGGGGAAATCGAATTGAGCTTACCTGTTGTTCCAGATGCTCCGAAATAGGTCTAAAGATTCTCGCAGTCGGTTTTGACTGGAATCTTCTCGTAAAACCAAATTGTATCCGCTGCAAGCAGTCACGAAGATTATAGCAGTCACATCATTAAAACATTGGATCCACTTCCTCCTCTCATCCCGCTGGCCACCAACATCAAACATGCTGCACAACAAGAATAGTGTCAAACAGATTAGGTCTATGCCACATCATTGGATCTTCTTGTAAAAATTTTAAAGCACTCTCTACGTCTCTAGTTTTCACATGACTGTCTTTGACATAATGTGCTGTAATGAGGCAAGCGATGTTGAAGAAGCATCTCAGCCTGTCTCAATCTTTCAAAAGAAAAAAACCCAGATCCCTACACTAGTTCTGTAATTGGGGGGGGGG
>SMGT01003980.1:241529-251687 GCA_004794575.1 Lanistes nyassanus
GGGGGGGAAGAGAACAGAAGGACACATACATCTCTGAAATTTGGTTTGGAACCAAAAAAAGTCATGCATTGTTTGAACTGCCCTCCCTGCACTTTTTTGGGGGCGGTGGGTGGAGGACTTTTATTATAACCAACCTAATTACTCTTTTCTTTTAGAGACGCTTCAAATTCAAGACAAAATCAGATACATAATCTTTTGTCAAACAGCTTTTACAAAAATGCAATGTTCCATTAGATGTTCATAGTGTACTTTTTGGTCATTTTAACTTTTAAACAACAGGATATTAGCTTGTGCAGTTTTATTACTGACTGCAGGATACGCGCCCATGCTGTTTCACTTTTACAGGTGGAATGCACACCGATGCTCGTTTTCAACTGCCAACATTAAGCTGATGAACAACTTCCGATGACAGATGTTAAATAGGTCATTAGAAAGAGGGTAGATTTTTCTGCAAGTTTATATCTGATTCAGGGAAGTTCTCGCAAGAAATGGGGCTTTTATCTGCATATTTTTAGTAAGGTGCGAGTTTTCAAATTTGACAATAGATAATGAGATGCAAGGAGAACAAAGTGATGGAAGAGATGATATTCATTATGATGCAAGTACTGAAAAGGAAGATAAAGAAGTGGGTAATGTACAAAATAATCTTGTGTATTGCCTGGAAAATGACATAATTAACCATGTTTACTGAAGTGACAATGAGGATGACATAGGTGACTTTATCTGGTTTGAAAATGGTTTACAGCAAAAACTTTCTGCCATGAACAAGGGAAGCCAGCAAGGTTTAAATGTAAACATGCCAGAAACATCAGAAACCATGGACTTTTATCTATAGGGTGAGAAGATGTTTGATTATTGACAGAAACTAGCCGTCATGCTTCTAAAGAGTGCAGTGTGAATCTCCCTCCTGCCACTTTTGACTTCATGATTAGGATGGCGTGACATAACTGAAGAAAAGATGAAAACATTCATTTCTCTTTACATCGCTTAAGGAATTATGTGGCTTCTGTCACGCAATGACTACTGGTGAATAAAAGCAGATTATTGGCTGGTGCATACCAATTTTGCAAAAGCAATGTCATGCGATCGATTTTATCGACTGATCAATACCTTCACCTCCATGATAACAGCATAGCAACTGGTGGAGACTTTGTAAATAATGTTGCACATTTTGAGTTGAGCTTGCAGGTTTTTTTCATAGAAGGGTGTGGTGAAGAAAACCAGCTGTTGCATTTTTATGCTAAATGTGATTTAGGACAAGTACACCTGACAAATCAAAGACAGCATTAGGTGTGGTCATGGTGTGTACATTCTAGGTGTTCCATAAAGGAAAAGGACGGCTGGAAGGCTTTCGTGTGGTTTTTTTTTGGCTGTGTAAAAAAAAAACCAAACACCCCCCCCCAAAAAAAAGACAAAACAAAAACAAACACAAAATGAATCACCATTCACTGTGGATTGTGTCATTTGTGTGCTTCGACAGCTCTGTTGTTAAAAGTGCAGACTAGCATGTGGAAGGACCGTGTCTGCTATGGAAGAGCAGAGCATGCAATCAGGACTGATAATCACTGTCCGCTGTTTGGATCACAGTGTGGCCAACGTTTAAAGGCGATTTGCGTGGTTTAAAGGACCGCTACAGACAGGTTTTGCTATATTATGATATGCATTTCTTTATGGTTTGTGAGCATTTAAGATGTTTGCTTTTACTTTTGAACAACCACCCGAAAATGAGTAGTCATGGTTACATGAGAAATTGACTGACATGGCTCCATTTATAACTTTTGTCAAACAGCTCTTAAATGCAAAGTCCTATCAAAAACTGATATATATAATATATAAAGCCGAATGTGTGTGTGTGTGTGTGTTATACGAATCTGCATGCCTGAACCAATCCACACCAAATTCGGCACGGGGGTTTCTTTTCATCCAAAGATGGTCACAGGCCATATTTCGACCCTGTACCTAGCCTAAACAAAAATGAAATATGACGACGCCCTTAACAATTAGTCATGTACACAGCAATCAATGTGCAGGGAGATCTTTTCCCTTTCATATAAAGAGTACTTTCCCTTGCCTTGACAGAAGGAGACAGCAGGGAAGGGTAGGGGTTAGGGGTGTGGGATTAGTAAGGTAGGTGTGGGGGTTACAGAAGGGGTATGGGTGGGCGGGGTAAGAAAAACCCAGGCAGTGCTGGGTCCCCTAGCAAGCATATATATATATATACAAATCATATATATATACAAATATAATATGAATTAGATATATTTGTCAAAAAACTCTTAACTATTCAAGATGGTACAATACAATCTTTCTGCTTCCAGCATGACTTGATTGTAGGCTTGCGTATGAATGCAGCCTCTTCCATGTTCACATTTCATAATTAACATCTCAATTCTTCCCATCTTTGAAGATCATTAAATTCAACAAAATTATGTGTGACAAAAGGAAACCTTCATCTAACGTGTCCTTAATATTTGCACATCGGGAAGTCTGCAGGAATGAATGTCATCTGTATTTGCAGATGCTAAGATCGAAGATTTGAGAATAAACTGCATTCAAAAAGCAGCGAGGAAATGAGTTATCCCTGGTGGTGGTGGTGGTGGTTATTTAGAGGGACAGTGCTTCCACCTCGCGGTGATTTCGCACTATGGGGGTGGGGTCCTATTACTAAACTATGCACTGAAAGAACCACCAGACTGATTGCTGCAGTAAGATGGTCAGTGTGAACACGCAGTTTAATGTGCGGGGAAATGGCCAAATGGAGTTCACACAATGTTTAACTGAGCTGTCCCAAATGGCAGCACAGTTTAAGTGTAGTTTTGCAAAGCCTGGTGCACAATCACCTTCACCATCGATCCTGGTATCTGTTTGTTTGTCCTGACATTGGTATCCACAAGTGAGATCCGTCTTGGAACCCAAACAGCTCATCTGTCTATGATGTTATTCCCATCATTCTGCTGATAAATGAGAGGAGATTATTTGATGCATTGTGATCGTTGCGCTCAATTTTCCACGCTGCGCTCGTATTTGGCACCGACAAAACCTGAAAGTGGTTCACTGGCAAGGGATGTCACTGGTGTTTTCCTATCCTAGAATGATTTTTCTATAGAGTTCCTTCCCTTAGATCACAAAATAGATGGGTTTTCAGAGTTCTTCTCTCTTGAAGGCGCTACCTCTTTTGTGGGCAAAAATGTCTGATCGCCAAATTCAAATGTCTGCTCACAAAGCACTTGAAATGTTCGAAAATTTATCATCAGAAGACAAAAATGATGTCCTCACTAGCCTTAGTGAGGAGGGGAAGACAAGTGTTTTTATCCGTATGGATTACAAGCGCTGCAGACGGCTGCAATATGCAATCGAGTGTTTGGCGTCAATAAACATTCACTTTGGTTAGGTAATTCAACCGTCTTCCACAAAGCGTCAGCAGCAGACGGATTTCAGGTAGGAAAAGCCTTTTTCCACTTAGATTTATCTTTCCAACAACGTTCAATGTTTCTAACTTTAATACGCTAAATTTAGTCCTAAAAGTGTCAAAAAATGAAAATAGAGACACAACTGAGACACAAAGGTAGGATGTCTCTCATGTGCAAGGCCAAAACTGTGTATGCACCAAATACATTTAGCTAACTGCTCACCACGAGAGGGGCCATAAAACACACCATATCCATACCAGATGCCTGCCTGTGGACATTTCTCATGTGTACTATTTCATCATGTATGGCCAGTGACCTGCATACAATATCGAAACCAGATGCTTTTTTGTGGAGATTTCTCATCTGCATACATCCATAGAAGTTTCTTCCTCTCTGGGGACACCACCCCTAACTCTGCCAAGGCCAGTCTCAAGCCTGGCTGAAAGAGGAGGGGTGTGTGTGGTTGGTTGTGCTCAATTGGCACAACAACCCACATCAACAGCAAATGCTACATTTTTTCAGTGCTCTCCATCTTTCTCCATCACTGGCTCAGAAGTCAGGGTAGTTTTCTTTTTTGAAAATGTTCTCCCTCTGCCTCACCACCCTGTCTCGCCCTCAATCTCGCCACCCCACTCAACTCCAAGCCCACTTCCCAGCCAGGGACCAACACCCCCACGCCCTCAATCTCGCCACCCCACTCAACTCCAAGGCCACTTCCCAGCCAGGGACCAACACCCCCACAATGTAAAAATAATATTGCTACAGAAACCAAAGCATCAGACAGATGAGTTTTGCACAGGGTCTGTTTCATGAGAAACTCCAGTGACCTGGTGTTTAGTGTCATCTGAACATTTTGTTTAAATTCACTAAGGTTATGTAATTCAATACCAGGGATCACTTCATTTGTGGCAACTTAGAATGTGGAAAGGAACAAAATGTGCTTCTGGATCTGCTGAGCAATAACTCTGAGACAAAAAGTGTAGCTAACTGGACAAGAACATCTCAAGCATGTGTTCACCATAGTGAGCGTGTTCAAACTTCAAGAGAAATCAGTGGATGTGCTTATCTGAGTTTCATCAAGATTACAACTACTCCTTGGTGTGCTTGTTGATGGCTTTCATCCTGGATAAGCTCCTGGCATTCCAGTCTTCCATGCAGCATCAGCTACAGGCAGATTTCAGGTAGAAGCATACTTTTCTTCTTAAATTGTTCTTTAAAACTGTATTGGAATTATATATTATCATTTATAGGTTTATTTTTACAATTTTTGAAAAAACGTCAAAAACACCGAGAATTTGGCGATGTCGTTTACTGGAGACCTAGAGATGGGAATTAGTAAGGACAAACTGCAGAATACTAATTACATGGACCAAAGTGAATGCTTAGAATTGATAGGGAAAATCAGCTAATTTTGATATCTGCCCAGCTAACATCCCAGGTGATAACAAACAGACGCCTTAATAATGCTGGTCATCCTCTTGGTGTCATTTTCTGAGAAGGGAATAAATGAACTAAACTCTTTGTGTCAAATTTATAACCATGCACTTTCTTTTGGGTCACCATGATGATGGCATAATCCCGATAGTTTTAACCTTCAGACTGTTAACTTTTGCTTAGCCTTCCATCTCCTGCAACTGAATTTTTTTTTTCTTTTTGGGAGAATACCTTATTCATGAACGGGTACCTATACATTAAATTACATGCTTTTTCTTTCATTGCACAGGTCTAAAATGTTGCATATATATATATATAAGCTTTTTTGCATGTCTGCATTTTGCACACGAAAAAAAAAAGCAAACAAAGAAATGGTCATGCTTTCTCTTCTTTTTTTTTTTTTTTTGAGAAGGGAGGAGTTTTAAGATACTCAAATAATATGAGATTTTAAACTTGTTTTCATGGATATCTGGAGGCAGACAACAGTTTGTAAATGTCAGATGGCAAGTCTAGACTGTTTTGACAGACAAATTAAAAAACTAGACTCTTAAATGTAGGATTTACTGAGGTGAGACCTAGTGGCTTCAAAGAATATCATGATATGATGCTTCCAGTTACATGCCTGTACTGTTACAATTGATGGGTTCCCCCACCCCCCACCTCACTGTCAAGAACAGCATCAAAGCATTAGTGCTTCTAGAATTTTAACTCTTTGACGACACTGGGCGTGGCTAACCGGCGACGACCTAATTGAGCCAGGAGGTCTCGGGTTCGATCAACTTACGACGAATTCAAAACTTTGCAGCGACGCATTTAATGGTGTAAGGGAGGTAAACTTTATAATCATTGTAAAGCTCTATCATCGGTTGTTTCCCCTGCACTGTCTAAATGAGTTTTGGAAACAGTTTCGGCTTGCCAAACGAGGTTTAGAGTAGTGACCCTCCAGGTCTACTTCCGTCGTTCACACTGGATCTACGGGTTTCATTTGTTGTGTGTTGTTGTGTGTGCAAAAAGTGACTGTATTTGGGACCAAATAGTAAGTAGTATTTAATATTTTCAACTAAAAAGTATTGTTTCCATTGTGATGCCGAAGAATAGATCTTTCTAAATATATAAAATATACTGCTGTGAGTGTGGTAGTTTTTAAGCGGTATTTTTTTTTAAACGTTAAATCTATGCGGCCTCTGGGGTTGCTCAGCCCTGCGGGTCCCTGCGTCGTCAAAGAGTTAATCCAAGGGTCAAAATGACCTCTAGCCTAAAATCTGAAAGTCATTTCGTAAAAAAGCAGGGGTTAACTTGCAAATCTTTGGAATTTTTAACATAAAATTGTGCGTTATTAGGATCGCTTAGCATTTTTAAGCTCGACAAACCAAGTGCATAATCCTGATATACTTACCTAATCAGGAATTGATTTCTTTTCAATCAATTTATTTTCACAAAGTTTATAATCCACCCAGTACCACAATTTAGAAGAATTAAAATTTGAACTTCTACCTCATATTGTACCAACACAGTCATATTTTGCTAACTTTCAGCTCTTACTGATAAAAAACGGCAGCAAAATGACATCAACTCAAAAGAAAGGCTTCAACCTGCAATGCATCTCTTTCTCACTTGAGAAAGTAACCAACCCTAATAAAGTCAATTGAGATAGATAAAAGGATTATGGGCAAGAAGTGATTTTGGATCTAAAACAACAAAACCAAAGACTTAAAATCCTGCTACAATATTACCTAAACAAAAATGCTTATAATATGAAGCAATGACAATACAAAGCTAACCTTCACTATATTGTTAACATGACTAGAGAGCAGTGAATCTTCTAAAAATACCATAGCCACCTTAAAACTGTAAAGGTTTAAATATATGTATATATACTTACTGAAAATTAACTAAATATACTTACTGAAAATTAACTTTGTCAACAGTGAACTTCGTTTCAAAAATGCCTGAGGTTAACACACGACACCGTAGTATATCCTGCTCTGTTGGGGTGTAGTCTGGCTGCTTTACTATGTGCACACGGTCTAAAAAACTGGAAAAAAAATTCAGGTACAGTTCCATGTTTATTCAATGTCCCCCACCCCATCGCCCACCATTCCCTCTTACAAAAGCTTCCACTTTTGTCATATAAGAAAATAACGAATTTGACTACAATCTTTAACCAGAAAGTACTGCATCCATATTAACAATAGTAAAGACTTAACATGCAATTACTACAGTGCCACAGTGTCATTTTTTTTTTTTTGGAAGAGGTGCAGCCTGCTTGGTGGCATTTTGTTTGGATCATCATTTTTGTCAAAGATCAACACACTGTCAGTCTTTCTCTTCCCCATAACTCTACTGACTGCTCCACATTGGAGCAAAACTTTATCTGAAATTCAACATAGTGAGCAGGCAAATGCTGTTGAAAGAAGAAAAGAATCTGATTAAGGCTTTATTCTACAGACTTTAAAGTGTTGATAAACTGAATGGCACCTTGATTTTTCTGGTGTTTATCTTAAGGTTGCTTCGATATCCTTTTGGCCTATTCCTTAATCTGATTGGCTGGGAAACACTGTCAGCCAGAGAAGAGGTTCTATAGATGCTTTGGTTCCAATATCTTTATAGGCGTGCAGGGTGGGGAATATTCTGGATGAAATTTGTTTTTCTGTAATGGGCATATATTTTGTGGAAATCAACATTTTAGGGCTGTTTTCAGGAACAAAATACGGAAAGTTGGAAGGGTAGGCATGTCTGGTGTGATTTTCCAAGCACTGAAGATATAGTACAACCTGCCTCCAATGAACCACTGAAGGAACAGACACCTGGCACTAGCAGATAGTGATACTTAGAAGCAATCAGTTTTCAACATAAACCTTAAAATTGGACACCTGTGAAAAACAGATGTGGACTGTTATTTTGGACTTATTGTTTCTTTATTATGCCATATCTTGTTGCAGAATAAGCATGCCTTCTGCTTATTACCTATGTCATCCAGTTATTATCATTTAATCCAGGGTTTGTACACAAAGTTTTCAAGTTTTCCTGGACAGTATTTTAAAAATTTCAGGACCATTTAAATGCTCATAATAATACTATAATGATACTAGTCTTGCTATGGATAATAGTCTGAGATTATCTATTGTTGTGATTTAATTACAAGATTTCAGTCAAGCCCACTGCTCCAATCATGCAAAAATTTGGCCCCCCAGAACAAAGTGTTCTATCACATTTTGTTACCTTTGCGGTGACTTAAATGGTCCTACAAAAGTTGATATAGATACGAGCAGATACAAAGTTTACAGGCAGGCTTACCCCCAAGCTTCACTTTCAGGGACAATGCCATTGAAGATAGGGGACACAGGTCAATTTTCAGGGACACTCACGCAAACACACAGAAACAGTTTAAAAACAAACACATTTTCTTTTGAAAAGCTCTTACTTGCAATTTATTTACACTATGTAGAACGATGAAAACATTTCTAAGTTAGTGAGACTGAAGACGCCTATAGTAGGCACTATTCAGGTCCTGCAGTTCTTGCTTGCTGTACTGTTGACCAACCCTACACAGGTCTGCAGCCCGGAAGATATCAACTCACCTGAAGCCGATCCACGGGCAGCACATCTAAACGGACTTCCTCAATTCTGGGATCATACTGATCGTACTAATGACCAAAGGAAACAACTGCCCCTGTCATTGCTGCCATCTTTCGATATTGTGAGGGGATCATGCTTCATGTGTTCGGCAAGACTCATATTTGTGCTGGCACCAATTTCTTTGATAACTGCGATCGCTACTGCAGCCACATTGGAATCTGCTTGCAATGCCGGAGTCTGGAAACATCTCACTGACTGCCTGAATTGTTCAGTTTGTTGATAGCTGCCACTGGGAAGTTCAGTTCCACGATCATGTCTGTCATCATGACTTCAGCACGAGTAAAATTTGTATTTTGCGTTGATTCCTTTTTCTGAATTATGAATTCCGTGATTTTTATGAACAGCCTCTGCTTTTCTTCCTTTATCACAAAGTTTGTGTTTGTTAACCTTGATGTGGCGTGTAATGTCATTTTTTCCGCTGGATGCAATCCCAATGTTGCATTCACAAATTTTACAGTAAGCAAAAGTAGCACCTTTTTTCCTCTTCCTTTATCAACGGCCACTTTTCTGTGTAGACAGGTCTAAGCCCTTGCTGTCACTTATTTTTAGTTGAAGAAGAAGAATTACTTGCATCATCACACACTTTTCTCTTCGATCCCATCTTGTCAAATTGCGAAAAACACTCTGATGGGCATGCACAAGAGCCCTCTGACCACAAACTCGTACATTTCCGTCAGCGCATACAGAACATTCATACTAGAAGCAGAGACTAACCCCTCGTTTCGCTTCAAAAGAACTTTAAAGTGAAGCTTTCAGATAGCTGCCGTACCTGAGACTGCCGAAAACTTAGCAGGGAGCACAGCAGCCACAGTGACGTCATCCCCAGAAGGAGCAAGCTAGGTGTACTGTTGTTTAGTTTAGACCAGAGTGTAGCTTTTTACAATGACTTCATGAGAATCAACTTGAACTCGTTATCGGGTTGTTATATTATAAGAAAATATGAGACGGAGGAAAAGATTTAAATCCATTATATGTTTGAGACATTAGCTTACTGGAATGGTGAGAAGAAACACACCTGCTGTCTAGCTCAAGACACTTATTGCCAGAAAGAACGCAATGAAAACACAACGCAGATATGATAGATTTTTCGTTTTGGGTGTTAAAATGTTCTGATTTTATAAAATAGTAATTGTCATTACTGTTTGCACTCCTTATGATCAATCTATATGACCCCTTAACGAACTGTCACTCAGAATTGGTGGAATAAAAATCATACATCGTGTATAGTAGACACTATCGGCAAATCACGTCAATCGCTTGTAACTGTGGTAAGAATATAAAAGAAGTATTTATAGGAATTTCCAACTCCTGCATGAGTGAGATATGGAAATACTGTGGCCTAATTTGTTATCCTCCTCCTTAAAACGCTCTGAACATACTAATATAGTTCTTGAGTGCTCTTTGTTGAAATCTTTTTTAACAAAGAACAAATGAGAACAGAGCGCCACAAAATCGTCAATGGACAATCCCAACAAGGCACTGGCAGCGCCAGACACACCCGTATGCTGACGTATGCAAACAAGGGAGCCCACCGCACCCATACACGTAGCAAAGAGAGAATCGAAAGCAAGGAGCGTGGCAGATCTTCAAAAAAAGATCTGCCGCCCCTTTCTTTTAAACGACCCTAGTCTTCACACGGCTAACCCTCGGTGTACAACGTGTGCATACAGCGGAT
>SMGT01003980.1:251986-264746 GCA_004794575.1 Lanistes nyassanus
ATCCGCTGTATGCACACGTTGTACACCGAGGGTTAGCCGTGTGAAGACTAGGGTCGTTTAAAAGAAAGGGGCGGCAGATCTTTTTTTGAAGATCTGCCACGCTCCTTGCTTTCGGTTCTCTCTTTGCTACGTGTATGGGTGCGGTGGGCTCCCTTGTTTGCATACGTCAGCATACGGGTGTGTCTGGCGCTGCCAGTGCCTTGTTGGGATTGAAATCTTTTTTCTCGTTGTTTGCAAAAATCGGTTGCATGGTGGCCAAGATTGTAAGAAAACAGTCAAGAGAAAAAAAATAATGGAAATAAAGTTAAGGTAAAAGTCAAATGGAAAAAGGTGAATGTCTTTCACTATCTCCCCACCCCCACCCATCCATCGGTAAAAAGAAGTCAATCACTTTTACTTATTTTCTCAACCACCTTTACTCAAGGTCTGTCTTCCTAACTGGAGACTTGAAATGAGAGGTCTATATCATTCATGTGTCATTCCGTTCCTCGAAGATTTTCCACCAAACAGGTAAGCGGAGTACATATTGTTATACATGCACACACAAAGAACGCCAAGTCTTCAAAAACTGCACTCCGAGTATATGTGATCACAACATCGCATCACTGTTTTGGTGTGAGAAATGTGGAACTCATAATAACACGGACGCTTATATAGCATGACATCCCGGCAATATGCAGGGTGCCCTGGGTTTTACACAATATGGATAAACAAAACAACTAATGCATAAAAACACTACACAAACAAAACCGTTACAAAACACAACCATAAACTATTAACGAGACAACAATAAAACAGAGGACATAGATTAAACACGAGTAAAACTTGTTTAGAAATGCTACAAGCACAATAAACAACGCCAACAATAGTACAGACTAAAGTACTGAAACAGAAGTGCAACAACATTAATAGTTAATTGAACAGATGGATACAGATGAAGTGCTACATTTTCACTTTTAATGTTACTTCAGCTCATCTACAACAAACCCATGCACGGTCTTCTAGCTTGACTCGGGTCCACACTTGGGGTTTTCTGACTTTTACCGAAGAGTTTCGAACTTTACTTGCAAATGCAAAATCTGCTTATTAACAAATCTAAGTAGTGATCAGAACTCCCTGATAGAAAAGTAGAGGTTTTACACCATAGATGTTAATAAAATATTTGAATTTGTGTGCTTTCATGAATGAAAGCTTCGTATCCAGAAGCTACACTTTAACCCTTTATTAGGCACACGTTTTTCTATTTTTATGTTCTAAACAGGCAAGAATTTTCAAGATTTTAGAGAAATTTAGGGGTACGTTAGTAAAAACGCCATATCTAGGGTGTTAGTGCATATATTTAAATGAAATAAAATGCAAAATGATCAGAAATGAAAGCACTTTTGTGTGATTACCTTTTTATTCTGTTTCTGTCATATCTTGTCCATGTATCCATGTAATAAAGCAAACAAAATGTCAAACGAAGCACTATTTACAAGTTTATTTCATATTGTCAACCACGTGAAGGTACTCCCTCAACTTTCTGAATCTTTTTAGTGGCATCACTTTGTTGATGCCAGGCACTCCCAATCTGTCGTCTGCTGACCAGTACATCGCCCCTCTTGGGAGTTTATGAATGCCCATAAGGACAAGCAATCCAAAATAGGCCTTGATTTCTTGCACAGTTGTTTCCTGCCACTGACTATCTCCATGTTTCTTTTCTGCGATTTTTTTGCCTAGCGTAATTATTTGTTTGCTCAACAATCATCTCGAATGTTCTTTCTTCGAACAATTGGTAGAAATACGATATCTGCCTGTCATCAGTTACGTTCACATTTGCTCCGGTTTCTTGCTGAAATTTTTCGATCTTCAACGGTGTTGTTTTCGTATTCCATCCATGTGCGTCTCCTCCACCCCCTCCTCCTCTTCACTTTTTTCCCAGTCAGAAAGATCGGATGTGTGCACGCTACTGACGCTAATGTCACTACCGATCTCTTCCTCCGACTCAAAGTCCACTTCTCTCACCTCAATGTCCGATAAATGGAAGTCTAAAAACTCCCCTTCATCAGAAGAAGAATCCAAAATGTCCATTTTTGACACTCACACAAAAAAATATCCAAAAAGAAAAAAAAGAAAAAACGAACACATCAAAGCGAAAGTTTGAGGGATTGCAGTCAAATCTTTGCACAATCGAATAAACCGGAAGTGAACTGCCGAAAATTACACGATCTTTCATACAATGCGAGACTTTAAGCAATGGGTGTTATGGACGCTTTCGGCCGTTTTGCCTGTTTAAACTATCGGCTGCTGTGCCCAGTAAAGGGTTAATGCAGGGATTTTAACTTTTCAGGTTGCGCATCAAACAATTGGATTTGACACATGGTCAATGGTCGCTAAATTGCGACGAGCCTGCCGACCCTTGCGTCAGCGCAGCTAGCAAAATTGCGGCGACTTAAAAATCTGTGCGATGCATGTAACGGTATTAGGGAAGTAAAAACTTTGTTTTATCATTGTAAAGCTCTATCATCGCTTGTTTCCCCTGCACTGTCTAAATTACTTTCGGAAACAGTTTCGGCTTGCCAAACGAGGTTTAGTGTAGCGGCTGGCCAGGTCTACTTCCGTCGTTTACAATGGCTACACGTGTTTCGTTTCTTGTGTGTGCGAAAAGTGACTATATTTGGGACCAAATAGTAAGTAGTATTTAATATTTTTAACTAAAAGTATTGTTTCCGTTCTGATGCAGAAGAACAGATCTTTCTAAATATGTAAATAAATTACTGGGAGTGTGGTAGTTTTTAAGTGGTATCTTTTTTAAAACCTGTAAATTTATGCGGCCTCTGGGGTATCTTAGCCCCTGGTCAATGAGTTAACTGCCACGTTACTTTGTGTTCATATGCTTCCTATTTGCCAGGGAAGAAAGGAGATTTTTCACCTGTTTCACTAAAATTGCTCCTGGTCAGTCATTTATTTAAATACAAACATTTAGTCCAAACACTAAGCAGCCAACAGTCTTTCAACAGCTTTTCCTTCAGGATTACTTCCAGCATTCTAATTTTGTATAGTAGTCCATGAAACACTCAGGATAACACAGGCCTGGCTCAGATGGGCAGAAGAAGCAGTAGTATCTTGCGTCTTTCCTCACTTTCATTTTTTTCCTGCACACTGCAAATCTTCTGGGGGTTGTTTATTGGGTGTTGGTGGAATAGGAAAAGAATAAATCCATTAAATCCAGCCACCTGTAGAAAATGGAAAAACAGTTTCTTTGTCCACTTCATTGACTTTCTTGTGCAGTCATAGGGCTCCAGTTGCTGATCTTGCTTGTCAACACCCCCCATCTTCTTATTGTGTACAGAAGAGACATCTGGCCTGCGTGCAATGCCTCTAGCCGCCTCTCTGGAATGGTATGTTCTGTGTGACCATGAGCAGTAGACAACAGATGGACCACTTTTGTATTGTGGTAGTTTGCAGCTACCATTTTTCCATCTCAACACAAGGCATATGAACCTCCAGGAGGTAACTGCACTGCCTCTAGTTCACCTGGGACACCTCTGTTTGCCCATAGAGTCCCACATGACAGAGTCTGCTTCTGGAGAAGATATATGAACAGCCTGGGGCTAGAATACCAGTTATCAGTGTACACAGTATATCCCTTTCCTGAAAGAGGAACAATCAAAAACACAACCATCTTATCACTGATGGAAAGTTCAGCTGCATCTGGTGGGAGAACAGGTGTTATTTCATTTACTGGGTCATCCTTTCCAGCATACACTTTGAACCTGTAATAATAGCCTCCACTTCGCTTCACACCATTGTCAGATTCACAACAAAGGTATATCTTGATACTGAATCCAGCACGTCTGAGTGGGATATACTGCCGAAAGATCAATCTTCCCTTTCACAGCAGCAAGCTTTCATCCACACATACAGCCTGTCTTGGCTCATACATTTCCTGAAACTTTTCATGCAGATGATCAATGATTGGCCTTATTTTGTACAGACGGTCATAGTTGGGATCATGGCTTGCTGGCATTTGTGAATTGTAATTAAAGTGTAAGAAATGCAAAATACATTGAAACCTGTTGTGTGCCATGACTTAGCTGCATATTGGCATTTTGTACAATGTTTTTTGTGACCAGTAGTGCTTAATTCAATCGTGACGTAGAATCCTACCTAGAGTAGAGTCCCGGTGGACGGGGCATTTTTAGCCTTTTTTCAAAAATTCATTAAAAAAATCGCCCAAAACAATAAAAACATTATTTAAACTTGCTATCTAACTACAATAATAAAATAAAACTCATTTCTTACCGTGTTTCTTGGACCTTGTTCCATAATTTTGTAAATCCTTTGATGGAAACACAACTGAAGTTGAAAAAATCAAAAAGTCCTCGCCATTCCTTATACACAGTCTGTTCGTTACTGTTTACTGCACGTGCTCGGGAGGATTTTTTATGAATTTTTGAAAAAAAGGCTAAAAAGCCACATCAGCATGGGTGGCTCGAGCTAGGGGCCCTGCGGCAGCTAAGTGGTTTATATTAATTCTAAGATCGTACATTACAGGGCACAAGTTCAGTGCACCAATGTATATTTGGAAATGGTGTCATCAACATTTCACGTGTGCAAGCAAATGTGCTTGCTGTGAAAAAACCCAAAGTTAAATTAAATAAACCACACATTTTCAGGATCATTTAGATTTAAGATCGCAACTTGCAAAGTAACTTGTATTTATGTTTTTGACAGAAATTTTACATGTCACCTATAGAATGTCGGTGTTGAATGTGCTTGCAAGAAAAGGCCTATGTAAAATCTATGCTAAAAACTCAATACTCTTTACAATTGATGGTGAAATATTTAAAATTACTTAATTGCACATTTTAATAACATGCTGATCGGGTGTTAGGATTGTTTTCCCACAGCTGATTCCATGATCATTTACTGACTCGATAACCTAAACTCTAGATGTGTAAAGGCACTCTTAACAGGAAGCTCGTGGGTACGAATTCTTGAAGTCACTCACGTACGCAAATGTGAAAAACTTGGGGTAGGTGGAAACCCGAAAAGCATGTAAAGCTGTCCCCTTGGGACAAGTAAAGTTTAAGTTTTGTCCCAAAAGTCACTGTCCATGTCCGCGTTTTGCAGGTAACCACTGGTCTAGGGTGATTTAGTGCTGGAAACTAATCCGTGCTGATCAAAAGTGTCCCAAGACAGCAGGAGGCTGCTGATCGGGGGAGGGGCCCGCACGAGGCAGGTTTTACTGTACTTATAAAAGTGCATTCTGGGGTTACATCAACCTTACAAACAACTAAAATCATCCTAGAGACCTCGAATTATTTCACATCATGTCTGTGCAATGTTTGGAAATGGTGATGACTGACCAGAAATGAGCAGACAATGACAGTTCAGTAATACCTTCACTTTTATAACGACATGTAAATTTTGGGTATGTTAAACAACTAATTATATTATCAAAGTGCATTTTGGTATTAGATTTCACATTTAACTGTTGTATAGACCTTCAATTATGTCTGTGTTTGTCTATCTGCTCATGCTTTCACAGACTTTTTTCGTAGGATAGACTTTTGACTGCTCCATCTCCCATGTTGCCAATATCTATCAATTCTGCACAGGCAATGCAACAAGCGGCGTATCAGTTTTGTCCTTTCAAAGCCATGATCTGCACACATCATCTTGCAACCAAGCAGCCTAAACACAATTTTCGTAAATATTCATGATCGAGGATCAATCTTTTGCAAGTGTTTCCAATGTGGTATGGTGAAGTTATGTAACTCTAAACTGACCGTCTTGGTAAGTGAAAATTTAAACGTGAACTGATTTCAGACTGTATGGATTCATTGAAAATGCCCATTATCTCCACTTAAACAACCAGCATGACAAGCACTCTCTTACACTCTTACAGTTCAGTTGCAGCTGCATATGCACATTTTAACCATGTATACATGTTTATGTGTGTGTGTGGTGGGGGGACAGAGGGGATTGTGTTGAGCATGGTGGGTATGATGGATTTTGTGATTTTTCTAAGCAAATAGACACTTCTAATATTTATTTGTATTGGTTTCTTTTTATACCTGCTAAGATTGAAGTGGGAGATGAGATTCTGCAGCAGTCAGCTGATACCATCCACCAGGTATATGCTGATATTGACCCTGACCTGCAAGAAGCTATGGATAATGGGCTTCAACCACTGGTGGACATCTCCGTCACTTCTGATGGCACATGGATAAAGAGAGGCTTCATGTCTCTGTATGGGGCTGAAGTGTGCATTGACATACTGATTGGTCTTGTCATAGACTTCCACTTGCCAAGTATTGCCATGCCTGCAGTCAGAAAAAAGCTCAGAAGCCAACAGATGTAGAGTGAGATGAGTGGTACAAAGACCATCACCCTGGCTGCTGCATCAACCACACAAACTTCAGCAAGGCAATGGAGTAGGTAGCTGCTCAGTGGAGAAGTTTGGCTTCTGCTATGCTTCTACATTCAGAGCTGTGTGACCTGAAACCCTTTGGTGAGGACCTAACCATCTCTAAGCTGGAGTGTGTCAACCATACACATAAGCGTATGGGGACATCACTTAGAAAGTTGACCAAGGAGGAGCATTTGGGTAGAAAAGGTGTAGGTTGTTTGGCTGCTGCCTAGTGCAATGGTCTCCAGAACTTTTACCGAGGTGCCATCATTAATAACCTTCCAGACTTGAGGTGGATGAGATCTGCTATATGGGTAGGCCTATTCCATTCAATGCTCCGGACAAGGAGCCCCAGCATCACCAGTGCCTAAAAGGAGAGAACAGCTGGTGCTTTTACCAGCAGGCTCGCTCGCGGAGAACCACCTACCCACAGTCAACATCCATCGCACACCTTTTTGACAACCTCTGTGGCTCACAAGCTCATTACAGTTTACAGGAGAATGTCAGATGATGCTCTTCTTAGCAGGATGCCCCCTGGAGGCACTCAAAACACCTACGTGTGCCTCAACTCCACCATTTGGCTTTGGTGCCCCAAGGCACCTTTTATGGTCATGAAACGTGTCCAAGGTAGCATAGCAACAGCAGTGGCAGCCTTCAACGAAAATGCACATGAGCTTGTGTCTGTGACGAACAAGATGTATGTTGACATTTCGTACATCACTGTGGAAATCCTGAGTAAAAAAAAGGACCAGTGCCACATCAGCAAGAAAGATTCTGTACCTAGTCACGTGAATACCAAAAGGAGGTTGACACACAATGCCATCTCCAAATCAGACAGGAAGAAAAGAATGATGGGAATGTATATAGTGCTCAACAGCATTAACACATTCAACTGTAAATTAAGAAAACATTGCTGTGCCTAGAGGGCAGTTTTTTATTTTACAGTGGCTTTGTGCATTCTTCTATGTCAGATTTGTTGGCGACTTCTCGACACTGGTGTATTGAATCACTATGCATGGGTAAAGACTCATAACATCGACAAAATCATGCTGAACTGGCTAGGAAGTTGTGGTTATGTTACTGCTACATTGTTTATCCAATCAAGTCATTATCTGGGTCTTTCAGATTTCAAGTAAGGTGCATGTTTTCTTTTCCTTCTCATTTTTTCTCAATTTTCCATTTTGATGCCAGTTTGTTCCATTGAAATTCCTACTTCTTTTGGGCACAAACAAGATACCATTCTGAAATTCTGTACGCTGCTTTTGCCAACATTTATCTGTATTTTTACAGAAGCTTTTATGAATTGGTCGAGCGGATTTTGATTTATAAAATTAAAAATAATAAAACAAGAACAAATGAGGACAGAGCGCTATAAATCGTCAAACGACAACCCCGACAAAGTACTGGCAGTGCTAGACACAACCGTATGCTGACGTATGCAATCAAGGGAGCCTACCGTACCCAAACACGTAGCAAAGAGAGAGTCGAAAGTAAGGAAGGTGGCAGATCTTAAAAAAAGATCTGCCATCCCTTTCTTTTTAAACGACCCTAGTCTTCACACGGCTAGCCCCTGGTTTACCACGTGTGCATACAGCGAATCCCTAATTTTATATCATCAGCTCGCTCACTAAGCGTAAACTAACAACTGGGATTTGATACAAACATAACATAGGATAAATACATGAAATCCTCAGGGTGCACAATGTAATCAAACAAGAACAAATGAGGACTGCCACGTTCCTTACTTTCGACTCTCTCTTTGCTACGTGTTTGGGTACGGTAGGCTCCCTTGATTGCATACGTCAGCATACGGTTGTGTCTAGCGCTGCCAGTACTTTGTCGGGGTTGTCGTTTAAAAATAATAATTATCAGCATCATCATGTAAGTTTACACACACACATTCACAAAATAAAAATACAGCAACTCAATTTAAAACCAAAACCTTCAGTAAAAATTAAGATAGTGTTTTTCTAGTTCAGATACAAAAACAGATTTTGTCCACATGCTGTGGTTACAAAGTTATAACCTTTTAAAAATGTATTGCTTGGTGGCCATATTGGATCTTTCCATAATGCTTGATATATTTATATCAAAAAAAGTGTTCAATTAGCATCTTTTTCTGGGGGGGGGAGGGTTTGGCTGTATTGCCTGGCCTTAATATATTAAAGTATAATGGGGGAGAATGAACGAATGAATCGCCTTTATTTCACAATCTAAAAGTGAGAGAAAGAACCAGATCTACTGCATATGACTGAATATCTGCCTGTTTACAGTGTTCAATCCATCTCATACTTTTGAAATATTGCTGATGAATATTCCCTAACAGAATCTGGCAGGTGGACCAGACGTTGACTTTAAGCTGGAATAGGAAAACTTAACTGACAAGAATTTATCTTCAAAATCTTTTGAACTTTTGGGTTCAATCTTTGATCTGAAAAGTTAGGAAGACAAAGAAAATAGCTCTGCCCAAAGGACCTTTTATGAACCAAACTATAGTGAAGTGGAAAACGAAGAACTGAAATCTGTCTTGCTGAATCATTCCTACAGTTTTAATATATACAGGAGCTTTTCAAAGTGGGCTTTTGTCTTCCTTGAATGTAAGGACAAAAGTAAGGACAGACAGTGTGATGGACAAGAGAGACATCTACGTAGGGATTTATTGGTCGGGATAGGATGTAATTCTTCTTATTGCAACAGGTAAGTCTCTGGTGGGCCTTCTAAAAGAGTGTCCCATGACGTAACACATGCCCATTATTTCTTACAAGGATCGGGGGGAGGATAATAACTCCTAAGCAACCCCGATCCATGACAGTCTATTACTGTATTTTCTGATGGATATGCTGCTCAGGGCAAGTTCAAACTTCCATTCTTCTACCTGGCCAGTCGGACCTTTGGCACTGCTGCCATTGAATGGCATTTCTTTGGTTCCTGGCATGTGATGCTTGCAGGGGTGTTGTGAAGAACCTGACTGAAGATGTGAAGGATTCTGAAGTAGTTGTCCATAAAGTTGAGGACATGTACTACCACTGCATGACTCACTATCAGCTGCTGGAAGAGCAAGAGGGAGCTGATGATAGATGCATCTTCAAACAGTGGTTTTCACTTATTTGAGAAGGAGTCGGACAGGCCAATCTAGTCTTCTGAAATTCAGACACTTCCTGAAACTAAACAGGTACAAGCTATTCGACCGTGTGCCAAGAACAAGCTGGAGGTTAGAAAATTGTCTTCTTTCTGCCAGCACTGCACTGAGGGCACTGGTTGTGAAAATGAGGTATTTGCTAGTACCTCGATTGTCCGGACATACACAAGAACAAGGTGTTCAAAGATAAATCAGAAGAGGAAGATGAAAAAGAAACAGCTTCTAGACCTTATCTGCCAGAACTGCCAGGGCAGGACTTTTTTCACTGGCTACTTGAACAGCTGAGTGTGCATAAGTTTCAATGATCTGAAAAAGGTCATAGAAAGCATACAATTGGCCATGTAGCCTCTTCCTGAAATAAGAGAACAGATTGTCATTTCTGTCAAATGGGCACTGTCAACACTGCAAGACAGCTGCTCATTATTCATAGACATTACAGGCTTCTTTCCTGTGATAACCACTGCTGATGGCAACTGCCTTCCCAGAGCAATAAGTTGTCTGGCGTTTGGAAATGAAGATCATCATGAAGAAATCTGTTGCAGAATTATCACTGAAATGGCCAAGAATGAGGCCATGTATCTTTAAGGCCATTGTATAGTTAAAGAACGCGAGGATGTGGATGGTGTGTGCAATTTTTTAAGAGAATGCTGAACTCAGTCCTGATGAAATTCTCACATCACAGCAGTTGCACCAGATCTTTTATGACAAAGTTTGTTCATTCTGCAAGAACACCTCTTTCATGGGGATATGAATACTATCTGCTGCTGGTCGTCATCTTGGTGTCAAGACCGAGACCATCCATCCAAACCTTGGGTGGGATGTAGGTTCTAACCTGGACAACAGGTGTTTGCATCCTTCTGGAAATCGAGTTTCTACTTTTTACATCATGTGGACCTCCATCCAGAGTGAAATGTCTCCTAGGCACTAGGTTGCAAATCACGTTGTCCCTCTCATGCGGTTGCATGTACCACTGGAGGACGAAGTCAGTTCTAGTTCCCAGCTGGAAGGAGAAATCTTGACTACACTGCATGGTAAGGACTATGTGGCAAGGGTACAGAAACACGTCCCTGAGGAAAAGCTTGTAAGACTCTATGTGTGAGAAAACTAGCAGGAGTGGTTTGTGGTACTGGCCACCATTTGATGATTTATCACATGAACCAAAATCAAACCTGATCAGGTGGAACTGAAGATAGATGAAGGTCAGCAATCAGAATGTACAAGTCGATAGGATGATGAGTTCTTAAGTAGAAGATCAGGGTTCCCAGGCAGATGGTACATCCCAATTAAAGGACCTTAAAAGGACCACTCTAAATTTCAAAGGACCTTCTAAAGTGCACTGTTTTGCTTTCTTTTTTCTGTGAAATACATTGCTGGTCTTAAATACTGCAAATGGTGAAGTCATAATCTGTATTAGTTACAAAAAATGTAAACATTTTTATTTTAAAAACACTAAGACAAGTAACACAACTATCCTGCACTTCATAAAATTGCTTTTAGCAGGATCAAATGCATACGTCACTTGCTGCAAATTTGTGTTAATATTTATTAGCTTTTGCTAACTCGTCTGCCCTCCTATACGGTGATTAAACAGTTGAGCTGGGCTGACCAAATTCCATAAGCAATTGACTTAGAAATGTGTGCATAAAGACGATGCAAGTTTTTCAAATTTTATGCGCGATTTTCTTTCTAATGTGAAAACTTACCACTTCGCATAAATCAGGAAGCCTGCTCCAGTGCTCGAGTTTCACCCTACACCCCACTACCCCCACAAAAACGATTGTTATGATGATGGAAATGCCTGAATAATAGATCTAAAGCAGTTTGGCTTTTGCTTTTGGGGCAATGATTTTGGAATTATTACAGATCTAACCATGCAAAAATCTATCAAAAGCATAACTTCAATCTATCTTGTCATCATTCGTAACTCTGGTTAAGGCCTTCTTACACTTGCAATGTTCTCAGCAATATTTACCATATATGGAAGTTGCAATGTTGAGCGACAATGTTGCAGGGAGGCCTCTCAACATTTTAGGGGATACCACGCCGTGCTATTTTCCAGCAGGGGCTCAAAATGTTGCAAGCGTGTCAGCCAATCAGAAACAATCCTGCTATTTAGTGCAGTGTGGTCTAGCGCTGGTCGTGATCATGTTAGGCCTTCGATTGATAGTCATCTGGTCAGAAAAAACGATTTTCCAGTTAATTGATCTCTTGCAGCATCATCCCAGCATATACGAAAACACATCCCCTGACTATTCAAACAGAGATTTAGTACGGGAAGTTTACCCGTCGATTGCGAGATAGCTGGGTCACGAAACTGTCGTGCGACATTCGCAAGAAGCATCTGCTTTCGGTGGAGTCGTGTGGTGATATTCTTGTAGAAGACACGCACGCGTATGCTCCCAACTGGTTTCGACGAGCAATACACTGTGGAACCCACATTCGTCTTTTCCGTTTTGTTTTCTCAGACTGCTGGGCGAAAATAAATGCAGTCGCAGAAGCTGCAGCGGTCAGAATAAATTGTTCGTGATCATCCATAGTGTTACTATTGTCAGCCCCTAGAGCGAACCACAGAGTTCCTAATAGAGGGAGCGCTGAGACCTGCAGAGTGACCCTGCGGCGACGCCATCATACTCTGCCTCATCCTGACTCATTCCTACATAGCGCCATAGTCACCTACACTGTGAATTGTTTATTTTGGGGGGTCCAAGCTTTGTTTACGAATCTGTGGTAAGATTTTTATCTGAAACAATTAATTAGTTAATATTAATTAGTTAATTATTATTCAATTATATAAATATATATATTTATAATGCTCCTCTAATATATATTTATAATGCTCCTCTAATTAATATATATTCATATAATATATATTTGTCGTAAATATATTTTCCCCCGACTGTTTTATGTGGCGGCTGTGCTAGCGAGTTAGCCCAAAAGCCAAGAATCTTTGGGTTTTTTTTTAAACTACGACCACCGCCAATTAAGGCAGACATGACCAATGCATGGAATTCTCAAAGTCAGATTGATTTCGTAGGAGTCGGACCCCTTTCTGTATACACTAATAAGTCTATCGACATTGTGACTTTCAGAGAATGCCTTGTTGTGCTGCATGGAACTGCGCGAACAAGTCAAAGAAAGGAAAATCGTTTCACCTGTGAGTACAATATAGCTTCTGTGGTCATTACAATAATGCCAGAGTATATTAGATGTACTGACAGCACAAT
>SMGT01003980.1:264844-281485 GCA_004794575.1 Lanistes nyassanus
AGCTGGGTGTCATCAGCATTGTAAAATACAAGGACTGTTAAACCACAACTGTTTGTATGTTTATTTATTGATTTATTTGTTATTGCATTTTTCATGCAGGTTTCCAAAACATGGAGAGAGGCCCCTTCCCTCCCCGGTGTATTGCACTTTTGTTGTTGAAAGAATATAAAGTACTTTTGTATCTTAATTTTGCACTATTTTTCTTACAGTCCAAGTGATTTTTGTGCTCTATAAGTGATGCAAATGCAAATAATAAACCCCCAGTCTAACAAGATTTTTCTGTGCTCTTTCTCTGTGTGTGTGCGTGTGCGTGCGCGTACGTTCAAGTTTCTTTATTCTTTTACCCTCAGGGGGTATTCAGAAAAACAGAAACAAATTGTCAAGAAACACATCAATCGTAATTCACCTGGCATTAGAATATCCATATATTGATAAATAAACTCAATGATTAATTAACATACAAATAACACACTCAATCACTCACGCAGACGTACCCACACGGAAAAACATAGGCACCTATTCATCTATTCATTAATGCACTCTACTAAGAAGTATTTTAACAAAATTCACTACCTTGGTCAATACACTTTTGTTTTTGCAGGAAAAGAATTTATAAAATTTAAATGTAATTGGCCGGCTTGCAGTCAGGAAGTGATAAACCTGACTCCGGCCGTCTATCGCCCTACAGTAAGCCTTGTACACCCCAGCTCGCGAGGCAGAGTAAGATGGCGGACGCCGCCGTGCGAGTGAGTCAGCACAACGCTGCGCTCGCGTCTTAGCATGCTCGGTCCATATGTAAGAAGTCCGTGGAGCGAACACGTGATGATCATGTGATGATCTGGCGGGTAAAATATTGCAGGTGTCTTGCGCCCGTGTACGGAGAATGCTCGGAAAATGTTTTCGCTCAACGTTGAGAGCATTGCAAGTTAAGGAAGGCCTTAACTCTCCTTGCTCTAACATTCAGTCATAATGCAGAGGCTAAGCATGCGTTCGCTCGGGTGTTCTGCTTTTGTAGTTTTGCGCATTTCTTTTCGTCGGCATCGTCTGTGACGGTCATACGGAACTGCATTCTTTGTCTCATTCAAAAACATTCAGAGTGTGTGATATGACGTCTGCTTCATCCCCTATGTATTTTCTGCTTTTAAAATATAAAATTTATTTTTCTGTTCGCTTGTTACGTTGTAGAAGGTTTCCACAGCGCTATTTGTTTCGTTTACTGTATGTTCGCATAGTGTTGCAACTTTTCATTCAAGAAAGTTGACGTTAGTGATGCAGAGAAAGTACGTAGAGATAGGAGTGAAAGACGTCATTTTTCATTAACAAAACTCGTAAGATTCGGTCTTCTCCATCCAATGGGAAGAGAGAAAATTTGGTTGACATGGGAATGAAAAGATCTCTGGGAAAGTTTAACGCTTTTCTGGGAGTCTAGTAGAAGGCAGCGAAGTGTTGAGATGCATTTCTAGTTTGAGGAAGCTTTAACGGTCAACCATCGCTATACGTACTTCGCTGTAGGCTAGCCCCGTATAGCTACTTAGTAAGCGATTTGTGAGATAACTGAACCCGCTTGTTTGTCGTCGTGGGAAGTTTTTGTGTGCTTCCACGGCGAGATTTTTTATCAACTTTCTCGTGTTTTGAAAGAGACAAGAACGTTGCTGGGCCATCGATGGGTAGAGGACCTAACACTGTAAGCAGTCAGTGTTATATCTCCGTGTTCCTGCAACTCGACATTGTTAGTCTAGTAGTAGACTGTGAGTGAGCAGACAAGAGAACTTTTCCACTAATTGGAGATTGGATATTCCTCAAGATCAGAAATCTACAAGGAGCGAGGAGTTTTTCCTGTGACGGTTGGTCAAGGACACTCCAAGGGCACCTAACCGAACTCTATATTACATGGTTCATCGTACTGGATATCCACATGAGGACCAGGTCGAACTGATGTGAATCTCCATCGGAGGCATAGCTGGGTCTTCAGTTCACCTTTGACATTGCTTCCTGTTCTTCCTGGATTTACGCTCTGCAGACCGGACTTCGCGTTTCTGCATTCCGAGTCTACTGTTAGATACTGTCTTCTTCCGTACAGACTACAACTGTGGACCACTATTGAGTGTGAACACACATTGTGTTGATTATTCTGTTCCTGATTGTATTATAATCCACCGCAAGTAGTTTTTATGAATTGTATTAGTTTAATTGTACACTGCTTATTTCACTTCCTGTTCTGAGATTTGTGACATACCTCTCGTTACGATTACTACACACACACATACACACATGCACTTTTGCATCCTTGTTCATCCACCTGTTTCCTTCCTCTGCTATCCTTTTATGTTCGTAGTTCAATAAATGTGTTGAATTATCTGGTCGTGTCCCTTTTGATTGAAAAGGGGGGTAGCTTTAGGGGATTACATTACTTATCTCTTCCTTAAACTCCAGCTCACCCGATAAAACGCTACATGGCTCATGCAGGTATTTGAAGGCTTAAATATTTCAACAACAAAATCTGCAGCATATACTCTCTTATGGGGATGGTTGGAACATCAACAAAAATATTCTGCAAGAGCGAGAGATTATAGATGGGGGTGGGGGCTTGCTGGAAATTGAGGGCAAACATTATAAGCATAGAAAATATTTCATTTTACTATCCCTTATAGGGCCTCCATCTTATGTCCTTTGACTTCCGATACAGCAACGATGGAAACTTAAAAAATAATGTGCTGTTGTAAAATGCTCTAGAATAAAGCACCTAAAGGGACCAAGAACTTTCCCAAAAAACCTAGACAAAATATAAAAAAATACCTTAAGCAGAATTAAAGAACTTTTAAAGTCTATTTTTTTATAAAAAGACATTTCAAAATTTTAAAAGACCTAAAAGGCCCTTAGAACCCTGAAGACTGATATGCGCAACTTCTACACGTGTTCAGAGTAATTCTATGAATATGGAATCACTAGCACCCCTCCTGCTGCTGTTTCAGAAAAAATTTCACTCTTAAAAGAAGTAATTTAAGTATGAGACAAACCTGGAAAACAGCTGTTGAAACTAAGCCTTTCTTTCAAAATTTGCTTTGTTTTTGTGCTTTTCTTTTAGTAAATTTCTGGCAGTGAAAATGTGCTTTATTGCTCAATATTTTTGTTCAACTGTTCTTATACATTTCAGGCAGCATTTGTAAAAATCCCAAGAAATCACCAAAAGCACTTAGACAAGAAACAAATTGATTTTTAAATGTAAAAAAATGCTGACTAAAATCCGTATTACCTTAATCTTTGCTGTTTTCTCAAAGTTAGCTAAAATCCAGCACAAAATATTAACAGGTATGTGTTCAATTACGAATGCAAAGATCGTGCAGAATGAAAAGGCCCAACTGGATAACTTTTAGCATACTTGGACCTGAACTTTTGTTCTGCTTCTCTCTTTCAAATTCGTGTTGTCTTCTTTTCCACAATTTTATAGTGAAATTCTTCCTCTGAATCAGTCTCATAGAATTGTTTTCTCTTTTCCATTTTGAATCAAAACAATGATGGCGGCCAAACTCATAGTAGTACTAAGGAAGAATCTCATTGACAGAGTTTATGAATGCCAAAGCAGCCAATCAGAAACTCGTAACATGAGATCTTGGGAAGGAGTAAAGAGCACATGTTTACCAAAAACAACAACAAAATACAGCCGACTACAAGCTTCAAAAGTCAGACTTTTGCAATGTCTAAAATTGGATTTCTTTTGTGGCTGGCATAGCATCAAAGCAGGGATGATAAATCAGGGCTGATATGCCAAAATTGGATACAAGTAAACAGCTCTGATGTTAGAATGTCTAAGTTTAACACATTTTACAATGTGTACCTTCAACATATTTTACTTTCTAGGTAAGCTCACAGGATAGGCTAGAGCATCTTGTAATTTGTACGCCCTGAAGGAGTTGAACAATACTCTGCATACTCTTCTGAAGACAATGAAACAACGAACATTGCGGATATATTGTTTTTCCTTTTCCCTGGATTTTGGTGGCTTTTGTGGATTTCTTAAAATAAAATTCATTGTTCCTGTGCAGCAAAGTTTGTGCTGGTGTCTATGCTATGTGTCAAACTGAAAGACTGAGCTTGTAATGGTCCGATTTAAAAAAAAAGAGAAAACTGGCTGGGGTTGAGGCCTCCAAATCCACACAACTGTGTACCATATTTGTTTTCGGATTAGCACAGAGTGCAAAATGCTTATCCACTACTTGAGATCTTCCTCAAATATTGTTGTAATCATTCTTCATCCACCTCTTTCTCCATCTCCAAGCGTTCTTGACACCTCTGTCACCTATTGCATCTCCACACTGTACAACACGTCTACAATCCATGATGTCGACTGGAAATATGGTCAACTTTGCATGCACAGTTTTGTGCTTTCGTTAGACCTATCGCTCAACGGGAGAATAAGCACTCATGTTCTATGTTTGTTTCCTTGTAGAGAGATTTTTCATTGTTCTTTTTTTCCATGTAGACAATTTTTTTCATCAGCGGAAATATTTTTTTTCCAACTGCAAAAATCCGTTGAACCAAGGAGAATTACAAGCCTTGATTAATCCATCTTGCTGTAATTTTCTCGGGATTGACTATCTAAAATGTTATAAAACAAGTGTGTGGGGCGCTTGTTTGCTAGCACAGAAAATCTTTCCTATAATGATATTCAGAGGAAGTATGGGTACTTTAGTTCGTCCATGCATTACATCTGAAACACTTCATTGTGATCAGAAATGGTAAAAAAAAAACAAAAAAAAAAAACCCAAAGCATCAACTATTTTTCCATCAAGAATCTGAACACCCTGATGAAGTTTCTTAAAGAAACAATAATTCCAATTTATATTTTGAGCCCTCTGAACCCTGCAATAATAAAGTAAGAGATTTCTTGGAACTCTTTATTCAACACATACACTTACAAAGCTGCCTTGTGCCACCCACCACACAAGCAGCCGTCTGCTGTCTTGGGACACTTATCACCATGGATTAGTTTCCAACACTAGACCAGTCACCTGCCAAACCCAGACAGGGACAGTGACTTTAGGGACTTGAACTTTACCTGTCCCAAGGGGACAACTTTACATGCTTTTCGGGTCTCCCCCCCCCCCAAATTTTCACATTCTTGTACATGCAAGACTTCATCCAAGAATTTGTACCCACAAGCTTACTGTTGATAGTACCTTCACACATCTATAGTTTAGGTCATCGAGTCAGTAAATGATCATGGAATCACCTGTGGGAAAACGAAAAATCCTAACACTTAATCAGCAGGTAAATTTTTGTAAAGGAGATAGAAAGTCTTTGAGCAATATTGCAAAAAAAAAAAAAAAGGGTGGGGGATGAGGGAAGAGGCAGATTTCTCCCATCAAATCTAATCATGGGGGTATACTTCGAGAATGGAAGAATGGTGACCGTTCCGATCTGAAATACATCAACCAAAAAAATCTACAAATATATAAATAAATTTGTGTCAAAGTGGTTCTGCACTGCACGATCAAAGAATCTACCGGTTAGTGGACGTCTGATGCAGACACGATTCTACCCTATTCACCCCCACCCTCCTCAACATGCCTGTCTCACTCCTCAGTCATTTTTCTGATCCTGTTTAAATGTGTTCAGAGATTATTAACACTTAGCTGCCGTAGGGCTCCTAGCTTGAGCCGACCCTACTGACGTGGTTTTTAGCCTTTTTTTCAAAAATTCATTAAAAATCCCCCCAAACAACAGAAAAGTTATTTAAACTTGGTTGCAAACATCAATAAACAAAGAAAACTCATGTCTTACTGTGTTTCTTGGACCTTCTTTCGTAATTTATGAATCCTTTGATGGAAACACAACTGAAGTTGAAGTAATCAAAAGTCCTCACAATTCCTTATACAGTCTGTTCGATACTGTTTACACCATGTGCTTGGTTGTTTTTCTCTTCGTCATCACTCTCTTGGGTTTTTCAGGTACAAATACTCTTGTCTTCATCCACTTTATCATAGTAAATTTGCAAAACAGGCATTTTCCCCATCAGCATGTCATTTGAAGAGTAAATCTAGCATTTCTCAAGTGACAGGGCACGTGTGGATATGCACTTCACAGCCATTTTTCATTCGCTTGGAATTGCGGTCGAAAACCGGTTTAAACACAGGATAAGGGAAGTGACTCATGAAGAAATGACTGAGCTTTCGAATGTAAGAGTTCTTTACCTTAGACCATTAGCCATTCCCCGCAAATAAATCGTCAAAATTCATAAGTGGCATTCGCCAAGCGGCATGCTGACCTGCACATGCTATGACAGGTTTGTTGTGCATGCAGCATCTTCGAGTTAAATGATGTGCGATAATTTTAAATATTTCACCTTGAATGTTAAAGTGTTTTTGCAAATAAATGTATTGAGTTTTTAGTGGAAATTTTACTTTAGCTTTTTCTTGTAACCGCATTCAACATAAACATTTTAAGTCACCTGTGGTCTGCACAAGTAAAAATTCTGTCAATACACACAAATATAGTTTACTTTGCAAGTTGCAATCTTAAATCTAAATGATCCATGTAAAATATTCAATCTGAAAATGTGCAGTTTCTTCAATTTAATTTTGTTGCTTTTGTGTAATCATGTTTGCTCACATCCGTGACATGCTGATGATGCCATTTCCAAACATACATAGCACATGCTGTACTGGGACATGTCCTATGTAATGTATGATCTTAGAATTAATTTTAGAATTCGCTGTAGATCCATTAAAAAATACAATTACAATGGTTTTTTTTTTTACCCATTTCAGCAGTCTATTCAGTTTTTGTTCTGTATTTGTGTTGGGGAAACATTTTTGTGTGAAACCAAGGGTGTCCCAACAAGACAGGTTTTACTGTATAACAGATAACACAAAAGAAAGCAGATAGTTCAGCAAGGAAAAATGTCTGTGAGATACGAGTTTTGAGTGTGAGTGGGCTTGAGTGCAAATACAAGTCTATGAAAATAAGCACATGTACATGGTTTCCTCAATTTTGTTTCTGCCTCATTAACTCATTCCCTATATGGATGCAGTGGAGAGGGCTTAATGTAAGCCAGTTTGATGGAAAGGGAAGTAACCTGTATTTGCAGATACAAGAACTACTTTTCTTTAGACTAGAGCATCATCACGTATAAATGGGAGAAGCAAATGCCCAGAACACTAAACAGGGACATATTTTAGTGACCCAAACATTTCTGGGACAAATAATACAGGATATTTCCTTAGCTCAAAATCCATTATTCCATACAATTCAACACTTTTCTGTAACTAATAATACATACAATTCCTTTTCTGCTCATTATCAACTATTACTGCTCCCTTTTAGTAAGAATTGTACTCACTATTGTGCACAGTCAATAAGCTGATATTCATTGGACCTTTCAAAGCACTGCTGGACACCTTTGTCTTGCCACAATACCTCTGTGTGTTCATAGAACTCCTGTAAAACAAATTCGCAAAGTAGTAAACAGCCGTAACAACTTCCTCATTCATCTGCATGGAACTACATCAGAATAACTGAGATTTTTAAGTCCAGAAAATATTTGAACAAGTTAGTAAACAGTAACCATGTGCATGTATACATCTGCCAAGATGTGTGCACATAACTGGAAAGAAGCAAAACCAAATATGATAAAGAAATAACTCGTGAAGCGCAGAAGAAGTTATGGGATGAAATAAGGCAAGGTAATTTAAAATAGAAACAGAATATTAAATACAAATGAAATAAACTGACCAATTGTCAGATACTGGTTACCGGTTGGAACATGCCCCACAGATGTGCTGGCGATCCACAGAAGCATGTTCTGCATGCTTTCTTGGTGCATGCTAGTAGAACTAGAAATTGTGACATTTTGCCAGTTATTTCACACTTTGTCAGAGTATGTAAAAAAAGTGGTGAAACTCAGTTTCTTTACTGTGATTGGAAGCAATCTGACCAACAGTTGAAACAATGATCAAAAGTCTGGGAAGAACCTTTTGTACTCAAGTAAGCTAACAGCTAAGGCAAGACATGGTAGTGAGATTTGATGAAAATCTTTTTGGCCATTTTGAGATAATGGCATATTTTGACAGTTCAACATCTCTATCCATCCTGTGAGTGTTATTGCATAAAACAATCTACAAATGTTTAATTTGTCACTCAAGAAAGGATATCAAACCATGTTTGGTTGCATTTTGCTCAAGCAGAAGTTGTCAATATTTAGGACATACAACGATACCACGTGTTCAACACAGAGGGTCATGTTGCACACCAGCAGAACAAACGTGGACTCAACATGCATGCAGTTCACGGAAATTTCCTTTAGAGATTCTGGTGCTTTTCTCACAGAACACAAATGAATGGAAAATTCCTCATTAGGGACATGAGTAAACACCACTTGAAGAAAGCCAATCAGAATTCACCACAGCAAATACGCTTTGGAAGTTTCTTACCCTCCCACAATGCAATGCAACTTAGATCACTTTCTAGATGTAAACAATGGTTTTTGAAAATCACATGCGAGTGGAATCTCGCAGATTTTTAATGTGCCAGATGTTCATTCTTGACCTGAAAATGTGATGGAGAGAAGTACATTTAAAGTGACTCTAATTGATCGTGGCAAAAGCACACCCAGGAAATAAATTAAAGCTATTCTTTTGGCTTTTGACACTAGCAGTGGTCAAGACAAGGTATGGACTTTAACTCAAATGTAACCGAGTTTTCACAACTTTTGATCGACATAGTTTGTTCAGACTGCAGAGGGCATGGGCTTTCATGCTCGTGGAAAGATGCTGGTTTGACTTTGAAATTAGCTTTAGCATGCAACAATTGCGACCATGAAGATGATGGTGCCATATGTTGTCACCATGTTTAATAGACAGTAATAACAAAAAATGTTGCCTACGAAGTAAACAGAATGTTTTTAGTCATAAAATTGGTAGAAGCCACACTGTTTTGCAAATCTTCTGCACCATGATGGGAATAACTGGCATGCACCTCAAAACAAACTAGGGCCACGATAATAAAGTAAAAGTTCATTCTCATAAAATAAATTGATGAAAATCTGGTTGGCCGACTTCAAAAGCTTATAACTTCAAAATGACAAAAGCTACATCCCTCAAATTTGGTATGCTCTTTCTTTAAACATAGTTAAACTATTTGTTTGCTTGCTCTTTCTTTAAACATAGTTAAACTTTTTAAGTTTGCTTGCTCAGTTTTTAACATATCTGCATTAAAAAAAATGACTTTACGATGCACAGGGTTTTGGGGGAGAAAAATATAAAAAACTTATCTTATTGTTGGCACTCATCATCTAACATAAAAATGTAGCAGAAATCAGTACAAATAAATCGTTTATTTTAAACAGAAAAAGGGTATTGCTGGTAAAAATGAAGCTGTAAGTTCTTAAAATTGTTTGGGTGCCATCTTGGATCGTTCCCATGACAAATTATTGTGTAACTATTCAAAACTTCATAGTTTTGACATAGGGCCTTACCAACAACATCAAAACAGAATTGATATCTTTTCAAAATGTTGTTTGGAGTGGTGTTTTGCCTCAACCTCTTAACTGCCCCAACCGTATAACGTACGGGCCTGCTTCTGTATTGTCGTACGCCAGGGAACGTATCTCGTACGGGCGCTCGATAACATGGTTTAGGCAAAAAAACTAAAGGGACAAAACTCTCCCAGTTGTTAACGCTGCTGAGAAAATGATTCAAGAATAGATTGCCTCCCTTTATTTCACCGGAACATGGATTTTCAAAGCAATCTAATGAGAATTAGTGCAAGCACCTCGTAATTTTTCCAAGATGACTTTGTCGAGTGGTGAAGGAAGCAACTGATCAACCAGGTTTCGTCAGTTATCAGCTTTTGATGTGGTTAATAAAATTGTAAACGATAATGACAGCGGAGGAAAAGATCTTGAAGAATCAGATGCCGAAGATTCAGACAGAACACAAGCGAATTTCGGAGAGAGTGGTATGAGTGTGTTGAGTGACACTGACAGTGACTGTGACAGTGACTTCGTGCCCACAGGTGATGACGGTGGAGTAGCTTCAAAATATAATTTTGATTTAGAGGTAGAGGAAGAAATACAAACAACTGCAAGTAACGGGTTATAAAAGGCAGAGGTGCCATCGACTCGAGAGGGAGGGGGAATTGGGGGTGTAAACAAGGAAGAGGGCGTGGCGCAAAGCGTCCTCACGCAAGTCGCGGTCAAGCCAGATCCATCACAAAATTACAAAACTGGAAGTAATCCTGAAGGAAAAGCTGTTCAATGACTGTTGGCTGCTTAGGGTCTGGAGTTCAAAGTTTTGCATTTGAAAGTGTACATACATGAAAATATTAAACATGCTTTGTGTGTAAACATACATTTTTTCATAATCATAGTAAAATAAACAAAAAACTCCAATAAAAGATGTAGGATCTCAACAACTTTGGGTTTTTATCAATCTACAATGTATTACCAGTTTATTGTCCAAATTTCATGCATCTATCTAAATAAATGACTCAACAGGAGCAATTTTAGTGAAACAGGTGAAAAATCTCCTTTCTTCCCTGGCAAATAGGAAGCATATGAACACAACGTAATGTGGCAGTTAAGGGGTTAATGGTTTTCATTCCTGTGGTGCACAGTCTTGCATGTGCCATGACTGTGTACCTGCAGTGTTTCATGCCTCTTTTGGGTTGACAAGAACTATTGTGTGCAATTTAGCTAGTGCCCATCACCACCATCTGTGTATTAAGGTTCGTCGTTCTTGTGATGAGGACATCATGCGAAACTTCCTTCTGAGAGAATGGCCTCTTGCAACGTGTTGAATAACAAACCATATGCTGTGCATGCATGAAACCATTTGAGCAAATTGAATAGTACTGTAGGCTTGTGTGAGGAAGTACTTTTTGCCCAACTTGTTTTGTTCCTTGTGGCGATACTTTGTTAAACTTTGTTGGCTTCTATGAAGTCAAAAGTTATTTCTTTAACCCCATAGGCCCAGAGCATATCCAGCCAGTCTTGCTGGAAATCCCATGTCAAGGGAAATAATGACTGCACTATAATCATTTACGAATAGGAAAAAACATTTTGCTTTTATGTTGATTTTGTAATGTGCGAAAATGAACACATTACCTTCAGAAACACACTCCGACAATAATGGTTAGATCTGAAGGGCAGGAAAAAACAATTTTAACAAATTTTTGTGCAGTTCACATAGACATATGAACGAGAACACAGAAAACAAAAATGCTGAAAATTCATCTGGAGCACTCAAATTGAATCGAGCAAGCAATCTCTGTCAGCTGAAAACATAAAAAACATTTCCCACCTGCAGACTGGACCACGCAAAATCGTTCATCAGCCTTCACTGACTGAAGGAATGATTTTGCGTGGTCCAGTCTGCAGCACGTTTGCTGTGTAGCTTTTCAGATTTTTTGGTCCCATCGAGGAGGTGATCATACCACAGGGGGTCATGCTAGGGAGGGACTATTGTACTTTGTTTCGCTGATGTCTCCATGTAATGAAATGTTTGTGAAAGTGTGTGCATTTTTATTTTTTTGCATTTTGTTTTGGTTTGTCTCCATCTAATGAAATGTTTATGACTGTGTTTAAATTTATTCTCCTTTTTTCTGATATTTTTTTATGATTAAATAGTTGTTTTTTTAAAAGTTATAAGGAAAATTGTATGGTGTTCAGTCAAAATTAAATGGTGTGCAAAACGTCAGCAGGCTAAAGGTTAATAAACTGGCATCTTCTGGCATTTCAGGAAACTTTTTCTCCAAAATTACCTGGAAGAAAGTTTTTCGCCATCATGAATTGTGAGAAATCGGAGTTCAAGTACCTGCAGAGTCCCACAAAAGTCTGTTCTTGGTCCGATTCTACTTCTAATATGCATTAATGGCATTGCTCTGACTTAATTTTATATTCCTGGGTTGACCCAACTGCAAATGGGTACCTGACTTTTTGGTTAGAAAAGCTAAGGCAGCAAGAGAGCAATGGACATCCCCTCATAATGCTGTCCCACAGAAACATCATGGTGTTATACACCCCAATCCCCTATGACCTTAAGGTCACAGGTTATCTTTTACCTATAGTGGTTTACTTTATTTTAGGTGATAATAACAGGAAGTGTATATGCAACATTTGAAAGGCAATTCTAAATAATACTTTTGAAATAAACTATTATACAGCCAAGCACGACCAAATGAACGGACTTACTGAATGGACTCAACTTTAAAAAATAATTACTATTTTCATAGAGGCAAAATTTTTAATAGAACCCAGTACACAGTGCTAATGGTACAGCACTTTTGCAAATCAAACCATGCATCTTTAACAAGTCCAACCTAACGCTGCCCCATTTTTTTAAAGTTTGGTATTTATTTACAGAAATCTCCCAATGGCTGAAATAGTTGGATAGATTGCCCCCACACCCCATGTTTGTCAAATCCATGCTCGAGATTCCAAGATTTCAAAGAAAAATGAGGTGGTCATATCACCCCTCTTCCCTCCATTGGCTTCCAGTCTCAAACAATATTCAATACAAAGTTGCCGTTCTCTGCTGCAAATGTCTCAGTCTGCTTCTGCCTTCCTATCCAAACTGCTTCCCACCTATACACTCTCTCGCAGCCTCCGTCCTTCTTTGAACCCCCTCTGTCTTCCTCTTCCTCACACCAAGACTTCTGCACCTCTGGTCCACAATCCTTTAATGTCTTCTATCCACTGACCTGGATCAGCCTGCCTCTCTTCATCCACAAGCTACCTACACTCCTGCCCAGTCTGCGCTTACTCAGAGGTAGCTTACATGTGCCAGTCTGAGTTGGCATGCATGTGTGTAGTAATGAATGTGCACACGCAGGCAAGTACATGTGCCTTATAAATAGCATTACAGTAAAGCCTCGCATTTAAGACCTTCCCTAATACAACTTCCACCAGCTTATGGCCCAAAAATGTTTGATGGATATCATTTACAGAAGAACCTCCCATATATATAACACTTTCAAAAAGCAGTGGAAAATCAGTCCTACAATGGAGGGCTCTTATAAGGGAGGACAGGACGCGTTGAATCATTAGCACTATACATTTATATACATGTATTGTGATGGGTGGTGTGAGAAATAATCACGTTAACATGTTATCATGGCAGCCAAATGCAACATGTGCTTTGAAACTGCTTTATTTACCACTGAACATGTTAAAATATTTTTTTCAAATCTCAATTGCTGTAACACATGAACATGTAGTTTTATCACACATCACAATCTCATTACCTCTGGTTTTATCCCACCACACATTGTGAAAACTTTCTTTCTGGTGTTGCGAGTTAAAGAAATTTATACTAAAAAAGTAATGAAGTTGTGAACAGTATTTCACTGATGTCTCTGTTGTCTGAACCTACATTCTAATCTTAAATCTGCCATCTATTCTAAACCCTTACTTAACTAACATCACATTAAGCTTTCTCTCTCTCTCTCCATGAAACGATCACAACAGAGAAGTGATATCCAATTCCCACAGGCCAGTGTCTAATCATTTCATGTGTATAGGCTGCTGGCCTGCAGGAATTGGGTTTGGTATGGTTTCTCTGTTCTGGTCATAGCTACACTAGTCTGTTCTGATTGTACCTACTCTAGTTTGTCATGATCATACATAAGATGGTCTGCTGTGATTGTTAACCATCACTAGGCTAGTTTTAAGGAAGTGTGAATGAGACTTCTTAAGGATGAACTCATGTGTCTGCCTGACCTTGTGGGATATGAAATGAGACTTTAATAAATGAATTAGGACAAAGTTCACGATGTAGATTGTTCCCTATACAAAGAAATATCTTTTTTTGAATCCCCGTAAAAGTCATATATTACTCAAAACTGATCACTTCTTTCAGTCCATATGGGTATTTCTTTGTCTCGGTCTTTAGGACCTGTCTTAACAAACAGCATGGCAGTTTGCTTTAAAACTATCAAGGGTAACACTACAGTTGGTCAAACGACATCTCGAGGCATTAGGGCGACGCAACTCTCTACCCCTTACCTACCTCTCGCAACTCACAAAGTTTACTGTTTACAATGGGTTTAACATTTCAGGCACTGTCTGGTAACAAACCTTTTCATCCCCAGCTGTTCGTCAGCTGTGAAGCTCACTCTGGCACTGTACATCAAAGATCTCCGAGACTGGTATATGTTGCATAATGTCACGTTTTCCACAACAAAGAAGCAATACCCAATCCCTGCAGGCTAGTGGGCTACATATGAAAAGCGTAAAGTATGGACACCTGTGGCTAACTTAGCTTTTGCCAGGCTAGAAATTGTGAATCGGTCCAGACAAAGGCTTAAACATAGAATATGAAATAAGATTTTCAGGAATGAATTACAACAAAATCTGTGATCTAAGCTATTTGTCCTACTAAGAAATATTGAAACGACACTTAAGTCGTATATCGCGTAAAACTGGTTACTTCTGTAAGGCATCAAGTTGTAAATGGATGTCGGATGCAATACTTAGTGCTGACTTCCCTATGTTGCCTCTTCGTTAGGAGCAAAGACTTTTCTAGATTTAAAACAGTTCTTTTGTGCTTCTTACTGGATTTTGTGTCAACATTTAGCATTTCTAAGTAAACATCTTTGAAAAAGAAGTCTGCTAACCCTTTTCCATTCGAACAGGGAAAGTCATATACTGCACAAAACCAGCCACTTTTCTCGCTCCGTGGTCGGGTTAAGGAGGGAGTCGTAAATGGGAGGTCTTTTATATAGCAAATGGTTGCCGTCAGAAAGTTTTGGGTCGTAAGCTGGAGGAAGTCATATAGGGAAAGGTCTTATATAGGAGGTTTTACTGTACTATATAAACAACCTTTCATTTAATTAAAACTCCCACCTGAACACAACCACCAATCTTCACAAAGAGATGAGAAATGTCAACCTAAAATCTACTGAGAATTATAAAAGAACCATTTTAAATCTAGAAAAGAGATGAAAGTACTCCAAACAAAGGAGCAACAATGGGGAGCTTGCAATAAAGATTGCATCCAACATCTATGACTTTATGCCTAATGGATTGATGAAAGTGACCGATTTTGTGCAATATATGACTTATGTGTCTTTACAACATTTCTCAGTAGGAAAAATAATTTATATCATAGATTTTGTTATAATTCATAGCAGAAAATCTTATTTAAGGTGGCCACACAGTCACACTACTGCTAGCAATCGGTAGGGAAAATGGGACTACCCTGGTCAATTCAACTTCTTGAAATCCCACATTGCATGTGGCTACAATGTTATAAAATATCGCACAATAAACAGTAAAGATTCCAGGACATTTCTGTGCTTTTTTGTTTGGTGAGTATGGGTAAAAAGTAAAAAAAAAAACGCACTCAAAATATCGGTAAAATCGTGAAATTGCTGCACAGGGCTTTCTGTGGTCACTGAAAATGTTTTTCACCCCAGCAAGTGCTCTCTCCCTTCAGCACCAACTGGCCTAAAAATAGCACCACTGTAAAGTCAAGTCAATAAGCTTTCCAAAAATATGTGGCTGAGTGGGGAAAAAAATTACTTGAAATCTTTGTATTTTTGTGAATCAAACACGTTTTTTCCGTAGGATGCACACCACAAAGTTGGCATTACCTAAAACTACATTCAATGCTCTTCAAAATGCAGACAAGTGATCAAAGTATGGGGAGCAAGCATTTTAGTGTGAAAAACAACAGGTGATCCCCTGTCTGCATGCCATATGCTCAGCGGAGTGTCTGCTTCCCTGAGGTCATGATCTGGCATTGTTTCAGCCATTAGTTGGTAAGTATTTTATCAATACCTTTATAAATTTATTCTTAGATGTTTATTAAACCAACTGATGTTTGGTATTCTGAATAGAAATTACAGTTAAAGATAATCTTGACCAGCAATAACGAGGCTACTATGCTTTAAAGTTCACAGTTCATACTTAATCACTTTGTTAACACATAACTGTCATTATTTGCAAATGTTTAGTTTTGATCAGTGGACAATCAATAACATGTTTATTTTGTTGTGGAAATGTTCCTTTATCTTTACTCCAGTTGTATTTCATAGAATTTTGACAAAAAATAGATTTGCTATTAAATGTAAAACAAGGGAACTGTACCAAGCTAGAAAGGGACAAAGACGAAGATTTGCTATGTCAAATTTCTGGGCAAAGAGAAGGTAACTCTTGCTGCCTACAAATTTGGCTGCTGTCTGCTTCAGCTGTTAGCGAGTGTTTATACTTATGAACACTGATATACTGATATACTTATACTGATGATCATAGATTTATGAAAGAGGTTGAAATTGGAAAAGACGTATAAATTATGTCAGGGAAACAAGAAGTTTGTGTCTATTATTAACCTGTCACAGCAGACAAATGTATGATCACAAAAGAAAAGCAAAACTTGATTCCTGCAGGCCAATGGCCTACACATTAAATAATGAAAGACTCATCTGTAGGTATCGCTTCTCTGTTGTTATCACAGCTAACAAAGAGCTAAATGCGACATTAAAGGCATCAAGTATAATGGAAATCAGAGTGTGTAGGTTAACACAACAGAGACCACAACATTGAAAGACTGTTCACATTTTAATTTCTTTTCTATTTTAGCATTAGGCCAAGGACTACTATAATCAAGGACATGCAAAGCTAATTTTCAGACGTCGCTAGCGAAG
>SMGT01003981.1:5476-16730 GCA_004794575.1 Lanistes nyassanus
CACACACACACACACACGCACTGTTACGTATTTGTTCAATTGCACCATTCTTTCCTCTACTTTCATTCTTAATGTTCATAGTTCAATAAATGTGTAAAGTTATCTGGCCGTGTACCTTTTGGTTGAAAAGGTGAGGGTCTGCACTAGGCGTATGTTTCTCGTGTTTCCTTCCCTAGAATTCTAGCACACCCCACAAAACGTTACAGCCCTCGATAAAATAACTTTAGGTTTATAGTAAACTAGCCAGGGGACCCAGCGGTGCCCGGGTTTTTCTTACCCCCCCACCCCTACCCCTTCTGTAACCCCCACCCCTACCCCTTCTGTAACCCCCACCCCTACCCCTGTACTAACCCCCACCACTAATCCCTAACGCCTATCCTTGCCTGCCGTCACCCTGTTGTCAAGCGAGGCAAGGGGAAGTACTCTTCGTACGAAGGGGAAAGACTGATCTACCTTGTACGCTGATCGCCGTGTACATGACTTGTTAAGGGCGTCGTCATATTTATTATTTCATTTTTGTTTGGACCTAGGTACAGGTCCTATGACCATCTACGGGTGAAAAGGAACCCGCGTACCGAATGTGGTGTGGATCGATTCGGGCGTGCGGATTTGTATAACTAACACTCACACACACACGTTCGGCTTTATATATTAGAAGTAGGCGGAGAATTAACGAATGAAAGAATGAATGAAATACAAGGTATCGTCACTAAGCCGAGAAAATAAATGTATGTGAAGTAACCTTAGTCTGCTCGCTTTTTATTTGAATGGTGTTCGTGTTCATACGAACCAAACGTGCAAACCCCCCTAGGGTGGTACCCTGTGGGCCTCGGACGGCTTTTGAAGGCCGCAGCAGACGACTGCAGATCGCCGACAAGCTCCTGCGGCATGGCGCCTACCGTCGTCTGCTCCGTGAGTCGTGGAAGGGAGGCCCAGTGCCGTAAAAAGACTCGGCCCCATAAAACAGACAATACTCCAAGCCGTCCACATCCTGCCGGAGCACCCTTCTCGCCGCCGCACGCTCTCTCCCAGTCGAAGCGGTTCCTGTATCTCTCTATATCTCACCCCCACCCACCCCCTCCGACACACCCCATTTTCTCCTCGCAGTACGTTATATTTGGGGGTGCATGGTCGGCTGGGGAAGGAGAGGGACTGGATCGAGTTTGCGCGTGGGTACGTCCGTAAACCTATGAATGCGCAAGTACAGAGTTACGCCTGTCTTGTTCGTCCGTCTGTCTGTCTGTCAGCCTGTCTGTCTGAATTCCTGATATTATTATCATCTTATTTAATTCCTTTTTCAAATATTGGCTGGTTTGACTAGAACAGATAGAGGAAAAACATTCATTTTTGACAGAGTTTGACATTGGATATTTTTGACACGACCGGGGGCAATGGACTGCGGCAAAGATAAGCCTGGAAACAGAATGAAATGATAATGGAAAATTAAAACAGAACGGGGCGGGGACCATAGTTTGCATGTAGTTTGTGGTCTCCATCTTTTAAAATGTGTAAGCGATTATTTTTACATTTATCTTCGCTGGGGCTGCATACCCATGATGTCGGACGTGAAGAGGCAGCGGTGAGGCCGACAACGAGAAGTGCGGCAGGTAAGCAGGCGGAAGCAGACGACAACACAGAGCAATTCAGTGAAGAGGAGGAAGAAGGAAAGTGAAGTGGCGTCAAGAAAGATACTTTTTTTTTAAAAGCCCAAGCTAAAATCCGCAGAATAAGTAGGCAGAACAGAGGTCAGCCACGAACAAGCGTGGGAAAACGGACTATTTAAAACAAATCTTTCTTTCTTTCTTTCTTTCTTTCTGGGTCCTTCTTTTATTTGTAGTCGACCCTCTGGGGCAACTGAAGTGCTTGTCACGAAGACAGTGAGAAATGGTTTCGTGTTAGGAGTCTAATTTCCCCCCCCAACCCCAACCCCACCCAGCCGCTTTTTTGTTGTTGTTGTTGTTGTTTTGGTGGATGTCGTTAGTTCATAGATTTAGCAAGCTGCTCGGTATAGCTGGATACCTTGGTGGTCATAGCTACGGACTCGTGTGTCGAAAGCTGCGGGTTCGAATCCAGGAGTGGCCAAGGAGTTTAACATTGTGCATTGTTGCTGACGTGGTGTAAAACAAAGGAAGCAAGGATCTCTTCCTTCTTGCCCAGGCAGTAGTTCTGTGGTCGCAACTATTTGTAACAACTGTCTCTGGCCCGGGTCTACAGCTGCCAGTCAGCGACAGTTAGAGCTTGCGGTGATGTTTAGTCTGCAGGCACTCCCTAAACGTCCTCGGCGCTGCAACGACGTACTCCTCCGTCACTTGCAGCATGTTGCGGCATCCCGCCGCCATCCTACAGTCTGCAGTTAGATGGTGAGCGGTTCCACTCCAGTCACGCATCCTGCCCACAAATGCCCACTCCAGTCACATATCCTGCCCACAAATGCCCACTCCAGTCACATATCCTGTCAACAAATGCAAATGTATGTGGGTTTCAGGACTAAGTCGTAGAAATGCGTGCCGGTAGCTTAATTAACATTTTCCATGATTACACAACCACTTTGTACAGGACTGTTTGTGTGTGTGTGTGTTTCCTTGTGAGAAAATGTCTTCCTCTTCCCTCGAAGTTCTGCCTTACCACCACAATCCCTTCCTGAGGATCCCTAGCTCACCATTCTGCCACGGTTAATGCCTTGCTGAGAACATGTTTCACAGTCGACAATCCGGTTGCGCAAAGTTTGAAGTTCGCTCGCCCACGCGGCTGGAGGTGAAACGATGATATATCGCTGCTGTTCCTTTGTATTCTTGGGCTGGGCGGAGCTGGTCGGCGCAGCTGCTTTGGAATATGACTGCAGAAGTCAACCGCACCCTTTGCTAACTGGCATTATGACAAGAGTATAGTCAGGAAGCAATGGTTCCTGGTCCCATCACTTTTGTCAGGCACCCCTACCTCTGCTAAATTCCTCAAGGCGCATAAAAATGGCCGGCCGGCTAAGCCCGCTTGACAAGATCGCTGTACTTAAGACCCGCGTTCTCACGTTCAGACTCGGGCGGACGAAATCCATCTTCACCTGTCATCATCCGACTCTCACCTTTCTTTTTCTGCCCCTCCTTTTGCAAACTTCCTCCCCATTTCCCAACTTCATTTGGGGCAGATCCTGGTATTCAGCCTGGTGACAGGGACGACACTGAGGGTGGAAGCAGTGCATTGAAAAGGTGATTGTGGTCATAAGCCAGCGATACTAACACTAGGCAAGGCTATATGCCGCGATGCTAATCTACTGCAGACTTTAAAACCTACCGTCTTCACTACTTACAGGCAAGCAACCAACCTGGTGAAACAATAGTTGAGATCTATAGGCTTGGACTTCTCGAACAGCAAGCAACATTATATGCAAGGGACTTAACTAGGCCACAAACGACTATACATTCGCAAGAGACAAAGTTATAAATCAACAACTTACAGAGGTTACAAGCCATCAAATGGAACACGTACGGCATTCAGCTTTCCTATCCCGATCCAAGCTTATGCTGTTTTTACTTTTTAAAAAAAATCTGACATGGTTCGTAAGTATTCTTTTGTGTTCTGTGTATAGCTCATTTAACACTAGAGACTATTTCGTGTGCAGAATCCTTTTATACCTGAACGTCTGAAAATAATTTCTCGAATTCTTCAAGGCTCAGTAGCACCTCTCATCCGCGAAGACCAGGGCATGTAAAAGTGAAAGGAAGAAAGAAAAATCCCCCTCCTCCAGTCGCAAAACTGTTGGAGCTCTGATAAAGGAGCAAAAGATTGTTATGAACAAGATTTTCCACGTCCGCCCCCCCCCCCCTTTTCTCACTAATGTTATCACACAATGGAGCATCAAGCAAGGCATCTGTTTCTCGAAACGGTAAGTCGTCTAGGACTTTCTCGATCTCAGAACGGAAGCCCAGTCTTGGTTTAAAGCCAGGCGCCCCGTGAAGATTATCGGTAAAAGTTTTTTTTTAATTTAAAAGTTGCTTTCTATCAAGTTCCAACATCACGAAACATAATTACTTCTTAGAAGGCATGGGTGCGCTGTTTCACCTTCTTCTGTTCACATAGTCACTGACATCGAACCCAGACGTTTTCCGTGTATCAGCACACGCCACAGGTTACCTTTCCTTGCCACAATGTGCTTATCTCCCCTGCCGTCAGGGCGAAGGCGTGGCTCTCAATCATTCGGGAAAAAAACCCTGCTGGTTGAGGTAACATTCCTCTGTCCTTCCAGTTTTCAGAATTACTCTTGATAAGATTTTTCGTCTTCCCGCCTTCCTTCCATATCTTTCAGCCTTCTTCCCTTACACCTAGTACACTACGTGATATAGAACTAGGTCTTAAGGGGTTTTAAAACATTTACAGAATCTTCTCGTGCAAAACTGGAGGGAATGATTTTTAATAAGTAGGAGTTTAAAAACATTTACAGAAAACCTCTCGTGTAAACTTGAAGGGAAAGATTTTAAATATTTGAAATGGCTTTGGCGAACGTCGTCGCCAGATTCCGACAGCGTATGGGATACAAACAGCCTGATGATTCCGCTCCGAGAAGGTTTTTAATTAAAACAGACAAACAATCTGGCACAGCGCCAGCCCTGTTCATCCTACGCTAAGTCTCTCCTCCCCAGAAAGGAATTCCCGGCGACTTGTTCGATCAGCGATCCTGGAAGGAAGGTTGGAAGCAATAAAATGTTGATTTTGGGAATAAAGCAAATTGCAGTATTCTGCGATCGCACCAAAATATTGAGTACGAACATTGTCGTAAGACATTTGCAAGTCTTTCCCGAAGTGGTATTGCAAACGGCGGGGAGGGGTGGGTGGGGGCGGGGGCATTAAGTGGTATTGCAAACCGCGGGAACATTAAGCGGCATTGCAAACTGCGAGCCTGTTGATTGCTTACTGTGCGGGCAAGTGGATTGCAGTGTGGGCACGTTGATTGCAAACTGTGCGGCCACATTAAGTGGGATTTGCAAACTGTGCGACTCCGTTGAAACTAAGTCAGACAAGACTGGCACCATCATCCAGTTTGCCTGGTTGGCAAGATCCAGGTGTGCAGTTGTTCAGATTGCCTGTCATCCCTACGTACCTGCATATCCTCGATTGTGCAATACACATAGTAGCCAAATCGTGTGTTGCCCGAAAACCTTGCATTCTCCCTCTTTCTCCCTTTCTTTCTCTCCTCCTTTTCTCTCGCACACACCCACGAACCCACCACGCACGCAGATAGGCTACGTGCACGTACACGCCTAACCCCAGCCATCGTGACTTTCAGTCACATCGACGAGAACGAGGATGTATGACTTGATAGCGCTGTTGGGATAAGGAGAGAGAGAAGTGACAGAAAGAGAGGAGAGAGAGAAGTGAGAGAAGGAGAGGAGAGAGAGAAGTGAGAGAAGGAGAGGAGAGTGAGAAAAGTGAGAGAAAGAGAGGAGAGAGAGATCTTTAGGCTTTTTGTGCTTAGCTTGCGATTGTTGGAGAGTCTGAAGAATACGCCCCTAACACACTTAGCCTTTCCCGTTTCTTCCACATCATTTGTTACATATTCGCATTTGTCTAGCTACAATATGAAATGATTTACTGGGCTTTTGAAGCACGCAGACAGCGGTAGGCGGACTCAGGTGGCTAAACTGGCTGCAGGGTTAGCACAAAACTCAATGATGGATGTCTTCTGATAATTTTGCGTGCTGCAAGCTACGAGGCACGCGCGTGGTTCTGACGGCCTGGCACACGCTCCATGCGTAAAATAAAAGTGAGCAAACTTTTGTCAACCGAGTGAGATGCCGATCAAATCCTTCACAGACATCAGCGATGATGATGATGATGATGATGATGATGATGATGATGATGATGATGATGATGAAACACGATACTCTCAAACCGTCTTTTGTACGACGCACAAAGTAAGACGTGTTTTTGAGACGTAGTTTGTCATAGTTTTTGATATTCTGTTGTGTAGAGCTGTGTTCCATCGTGGAATGGGTAAAGGAAGAAGACTGGTGTTAGGTATATGTCATTGAATAGTTCCCGTCTCGGAAATGTGAGGCGTCACCTGACATTGTCGATCGTGCATAAGCGCAGGCTAAGCAACGAAAGGACAACCGGGGCATCTGGAGGTCAGGATGACCAAGTTCAAAGTTCAAAGCCAGCAGCCTACTAACTGATGCGATCTGTGAGGCTGGCGGCGCTGATAGATACCAACTCCCGCTCGTCTGCGTTCGAACTTTATGCCGTCCAGATCGCACCTGGTGATAACCTCTCTGTAACCTACGTTTTTCCCTACCCGTCCCTGTGCCCCCCCCTCTCTCTCTCCCTCCCTCACCCCTCTAACTGTCCCAAATGCGCGTTGTCGTTCGTATATAACAAGAACAGTATTAAAGAAAAGAATGTAGACGGCGGTCTGTGCGTGTGTGCGTGCCTTGGTACCCGTGCATGGATCGGGTGAAATTAGGCGACACATAACTTTCTTTCACTCTTTCACTCGCCCACTCTTACCACCAGACCCATGGTCTCTTTGATCTGTATCAGTATAGCCTCAGTCTCTCAGTTCGCCCACACGCACTGCTCGTTGGATGCCTATCTCTGACAATTTTAACCTCTGCACATCAAACGCTGTCTGCAAGCGGCACAGCCGCATCTTTCAAACAGGTGGAGAACGCTGCTAGCCGGAGAGCGTATCTCGTAAGGGAACAATGATCAAGCTACCGCCACGGTCAGGATTTCAGGCCGAAGACGCGATGTCGAAGAGTTGAAAAATGTCTGAGGCCTGCTGACAAGGGCAGGACGGAGAAACCGACTGAATACGAGCAGGCGGAGGGCTCCCGCCAGTGGCTACGTCGCCACGTTAATCCCTCGTCAGGAGACAGCACAAAAGCAAGTGCGCAGAGGTACACGGGAGATAAAATCTGGGAGACAACGCCAGCCATCGTGACTTCCCGGTCACCTCAACCAGAACGAGCGTGACCCGACGACGCTTTCCTGATAAGCAATGAGTTTGCGAGTCTTTCGTTTGGCGTAGAAACTAGTGTTGTACACGTGTTACTGCGTGTTGTCGTTCAGGATACTAAAGACCACGTCACACAGTCTAGGGAACATTTTACCCGAAACTTTTCTGACACAGCTCTGGCTCACCTGTTTGCCATCTGACATTTCTCACCAATTGTGGAATCCGGATTGCTCTGCAGGCAGAGCTGCCGACTAGCGTGTGGAAATCCAGGTATGGTCAAGGATTATATTCTGGAGTTAAACATTGAGTAGACCCGATGGTCAGACCCCGAACATTAAACTACCTCAACCTGTCTGCACTGGCTATCTTACTGCAACTGTCAGTCAGCGGCTCTTTCAGAGCATACCTTATTATTAGGACCCCATCCGCCATAGTGCAAAACCACCGCGAAGTGGCAGCACTGTCGCGCTACGTACCTCTTCCCCACCAAAGTCTTGTCTGGCGTGGTGCTGTTATCTCGGAAAATGTTTCGGTTTCCATAGCCACACGGAGCCAGTCTGCTCGGATTCCTCGTGTCCATACAACTCGCCTACCGCCGACCGTAGAAGCTCTGACGTCACTAACTAGCGTCTTTGTCTTCCCCGAGTCTCTAAAACTTGCCTCAGCACTCTTCTCGCGTCACAATGATAATAATTACCGGTGCAGATTCAGTCCGCGAGCTAACAACAGGCTCGCGACAAGTGGGTGGGGCTCTGTCACTGCGCTCGAAGTCCCTCAGACTCTACTGCCTGTCATCACGCATCCCCCCCTGCATCAGTCGCCGCTGAAGAGGGAGACGGGAGGAGGTGCCGGGGCGAGAAGCCAGACAGTCCGACTACGCCAGGAAGAAGAGACAGACTAGACGAGTGACAAGGTAGCTGGGCGATCTCTGTGGGCGATAATGAAAGATGAAAAGGAGCCGGCCGTTATTGTCGGTTACTTTGAAAAACATTGACGCGAATTAATTAGCGTCTCAGCTTGAGCCACTTTGAAAAACATACCAGACGAGGGCGTTAAGGGTGGGGCTCTGTAATGAGGTTGGGAGGGTGCGTAAAGGGATCACAAAAACACAGGGGCAACAAAGAAGGAAGAGGAAATCACACCCAGGGAACGAGCGACTGAAGTGAATGTTGAAATATTTCCTCCGAACATTGAAGAACGACACCGTTTCTGTATATTTACCTGCATTTTTTTCGGCATTATAGTCTTTCAATGCGCAGTAGTCTTTCGATGTGTCTGAGATTTCGCATTATGTCGTCAAACTTCTTCGCAAAACAAGTATACGATCAGTTTTTATACATGTACTGGATTTACACTTTCAAAACGAACAACACCAAAGGCTAAACTGGCAAATACCTGAAGGTAGAGATGTAACTAGGACATCTGAAAGAAAGGTATTGAAGCAAACAGACATAAGAAATGGAGAAAGTCGGAGAGAGAGAACGAAAAGGAAGATGAAAAAACGAATCAACTGCTCGAGTTTCAAACAATGCCCGATTATATCCCCCTTGGCTCAGGCACTAAGCTCTTCTGGCGAAATGCAAGCCTGTCGACAGTGCCGAGGGCACTCCGCTATCTCTCGCGAGAAATCCAGCGTGTCCTCGCCCGTATAATTTCCGCCGCTAATGTACGCATATATGCAATGAAATCTTTGCAACGAGAAGACAGTCATTTTTCTACAAGTGGCCCACCCACAATGTCTTGAAAGCTAGGGGAGGGGTAGGGTGAAAACAAAATTCGAAACAGGCAAGGGGAAAAAATTCACGACGTTTTCTTCCCCCCCCCCCTCTCAGTCCCCACTTTCAGACAAGTGTCTTTTAAAGTTAACCCCGTGGACCCGCGGCCCCGAGATAATATTTTAGCAGAATCCCAAAATGACGCGTTGTCTAGAGGGCTCGGGTGATTTTCTGTGGAGAAGGAGGCGTGATGTATCTGCTGCAAAAGTAGGCCGTGAGAAGACACCAGTTTTTTCACGCTGACACGCGGGGGCTTCATTTAAACTGATGGAAATAGACGACCGCTGTTAACCGAACTGAGGGACGGTAAAAAAATAAAAAAAAAAAGAAAAGAAAAAGAGCGGGCATGCGTGTATGTGTGCATGTATGTATTGTGTGTGTGCTCTTGTCTACAAAACTGCATATACTCCTAATGTGTATGTCTGTGGACTAACATGTATTTGCATGCTTGTGTGCATTTGTATGATCCGTCGTGTTTAAAACAGACAGAACCAGTGTACGATGGATACCGGGAGGGTTGGGATGGCGTGTAGAGAGGATGAAGACAGTGAAATAGACCCAAACGAAAGTTCGTAAATATTTCCTTGCTGTGGAAAACTAAAATCACCAATTGCTGCAGTTAGTGAGCACCTTTTTTAAACACGAGGTGTGTGGGGGGTGGGTGGGTGGGTATTTGTTGCTTAACGTCCAGCCGCAAACTATGTGCATATCAGGACGGTGTTGCTTAGACAAAGTTTACGTGCTGCCACACGTGTAACTGCCGTCGAAACACGCGCTTCAGCCCCACCCAGTCACTTTATACTGACACCGGGCCAACCAGTCCTAGTACTGTTCCCTGTAGTGCCAGGCGTCTGGCAGGGCAGCTACTAGATTGCCATTTTTTAAGTCTTAGGTATGACTCGGCCGAGTTGCGAACCACCGACCTCCCGTCCTTTAACACATGTACAATTCTGGAAGGGAGATATATAACTTGGAAATAAGCAATGCAAAATGGCCTCACCGTACACGTCCATCAACCATCACCACCACTGCTGGCAGGGCTGGCTTGCATGAGAGTTTGTATCTGCATTTCCGGTTATAAGAATGGTGGTGAGGGCCATTCTCAGTGGGTCAGTTGCACTGCTCGTGTATAGGGCTCCAGGCAGGGCGTAAGACTCGACTAGAACCTAAGCTTTACCCCCGTTGCACTGATGCCGACCAGGAAACTTTAGTCAGGAACTAGAGCGTGACTGTAGTCCCATCAGGGGCTAGGCGCAGCAGCAGATTAGCGAGGTGACTCACGAAAATTTATGTTCAGCAACAATTTGCTCACGTTCATTTCAGTCTCTGATTTTTTTGAAGGCTGATAATGCCGATGATGAGATCTAGCGTCCGAATGGCGACAAGACTGGCCCTTCGTTTGCATCCTAGTTATCAAAAACAAACAAACAAACAAACAAATAAACAAACAAACAAACAAACAAACCCAACACCAGGTACCGGTGGACCATTAGTTCGCTTTTAAACTGCTTCAGTGGTTCTTTTTGTAGAGCAACAGACTAATTTGCAGCTCACTCAACGCTAAACGAATTCGTGTTATAACAAGAAACATCTGAGACACTCCGAAGATTTTCGAGTCTACTGATCTAGACAGTCGTCTTTCAAAGTCGGCAGACAGCGTCGAGGACAAAAGAAAAAAAAGAAGTTAAAGCCGAAGTAAATGTCAATAACTATAATGGCACAGACATTATATACAGACAGATGTTAGGGTCTATATCAGCAGGGTCTATATCAGTAACTACAATGGCACAGACATTATATACAGATGTTAGGGTCTATGACATCACAGCAACTCGTGTGACTCGTGACTCTAGTGTATATACAACACACTTCTGATAAACACCTGGCCTTCTACCTTGAGATGAGCCGATTTCTTGAGTGAGTATGTATGAATCGTCTATCAAACAATTTCGAGTAGTGTTTCCTACCTTCCTTTCTCTTCTCCTTTCTCTCTATTACGTTTTTTAGATGTAGGCAATAACCCTGGATGTTTTGAAGTTTAATAGTAGCCTCAGGGCTTTTGCACATAGTGAGAAACAGAACAGAAGAATAAGACAGACAAGTCGATATCATAAGCTGTTTCATCGGCTGTAGAGGATTAACTGTCACAAAAATGGATGTCGTCAGAAAAATCGACTAAGAATGGCTCTGCTATCGTTTCCATCGGATGGCCCCTAAAGACGGCAGACTTAAAGGGAAAAAATCGTCTGTGTAAGATAAAGACATTACACTAGAGGCAAGCAAAGAGGCCGCGAAAAGAAAAACCAACTACAGTATCTCAGTGTCCTCGCGTTACTGTGTCACCATATTACACTATCTCCGTTACACCGAATGACAGCTTTATAACTGTCGATGCATCACGTACACTATTACTTTATCGCAGTATCACCGTGTGCCAGTACAACCCGACTTCCGTATCCTTTTATCGCAGGATCGTCCACAGGGTCTGTCCTCGCGCTGGATAGACAGGACTGGTCGGGATGGGGGGGGG
>SMGT01003981.1:21103-40295 GCA_004794575.1 Lanistes nyassanus
AGAGAGAGAGAGAGGGGGGAGAGGGAGGAAGAGAGTTTCCAGTTACCAGATCTGAGATGTTAGACGCCAACAGAAAATCCGTTAGGCCAGCATCTACATGTGTGGTGCACTATTTTTGCCTCCATTCCTCGCTCCCATTAAGTTTTTTCCATCTTCTCCCTCCCTTCTGTTTTTTCTCGTCTTCTCTCTTTCACACACACAGACGCACACACACAGACGCGCGCATACACACACGCACACAGACGCACCCACAAACAGGCAGGCACACGCACCCTCTCACACATGCACCACACACACACACACACAGACAGACGCACTCCAAAAGAGAGCCTGAAACGAGGCATTTGAAGAAAATTTATTTCTCTTTCTAAGAAAAAAAGATGGCTTTAGATCCTGACACTGCAGTCCATTTTTCAAAAGGAAGACTTCTTCTCCAGGCAGTTTCATTTTCAGCTGAGGTCTTTCTGGGCAATTCATTTTTTTCCCTGTCAACTTCAAAGAAATTTCATGAACTTTTTTTTTTCGGCGTGCCCACCCACTGCATGCCACCTCCTTGGCCTTCTACCCACAACTCCTTGCGCCGCACCTCGAAGTCCACCTGGGAGGACTCCACCCACCATCACGCGCTGCACCCCTACCGTGACGCACTTTTTTGGAAACCGTAGAAGTTTCTGTCAACACCACAGCTCAAGGGCTACTCGGAAACGGGAAAAGCCTGTTGAAATTTCTCCTCCGACGAATGAAGTCGCTTTCCTGGTCTGACAGTCAGCGCAGGAAGGCGGCGGGACACAGTCTGTCAAGAAAAGCAAACTAAAGAAAAAGTGCCACCGACAGCAGATTCATCTTCAACGATCCTACTGCAAGGAAGGGGTTAAAAGGGATGGAACTGATTGGACGTTCTTTGGATGAACGTTACGGCGGTCGATTCCTTGCACTTTTCTCCGACTGTAGCGTGTGATGTCTTCGCAAGTCCAGTGATCTGGACAACGCCCAGTACTCACCGTACCGAACGCTACATGCGCCTGAAAGATAAGGATGAATATTATAAATAGAATATAGCTGCGAAAATGTGCAGTGAAGCAAATATAATGTGTCGAGGTTGTATTTAATCACAGAAAAATAGTCGACAGCTTACGACTGGCGCTACCACGATTTGGCATAACAACACTGACAACAATACTGAATTTTGTTGGTGCAAACCCATCGCGCAATTACTTAGTCCAGTGCAGTATTATCCTGTGATTAAACAGCCTTGACAGAAACAGGTGACAGTAAGAATCCTTAAAAGGAAAGGTCTATCTCTACACTCTTGGACAAATAGCATTCTGTAGTTGCACGGACACCAAAGAAGAAAGAGAGAAAAGAAAAGCGACGTGTTGGAGAGTTGGAGCGAGGGAAGGGATGAAGATGTGTGTGTGTGAGAGAGAGAGAGAGAGATTCTTGAAAGATTCACTTTTTATTGATCAGACCGGAGAGAGCGAGGGGGGAGGGCAGCAGGCGGGGGAAGGGAGAGAGATATTTATAAGGGGAGTGAGACATGCACACAGACAGACAGGATAGCTAGACACAAGCACACGGCACCGACGCAGGCAAAGGAGCACAGGGACAGCTGCAGACGTCAAGTTCAACAAGTGAAGTTATTTGTTTACAGTTTTTTATTCCATATATTATACAGTATCCACCACACCAGCAAAATGACAAACATTTGTGTATGGATGCTTTACATTATGCAACTGAGGGTGGGGGGGGGGGAGAAGAGATCAAGCTCGTGGGAGGGAGAGGGGTAAGCAACAGAGGGAGGAGGGAAAGACCGTGCAGACGTTGAAGGTTTTGTACAGGTTTTGTACAGGTTTTGTCTCGGCACTTAAGAAGGTTAAGTGAAGGGCAGAAAGATAAAAACCATGTCAAACAATAGTACAATAAACCATTTCCCCCAAAGATTTTCCCCAAATGATTTCTGCCCCAGCCCGTGCACGCATGCGCAGCGCACCAAATGCTGTGCTCATGCCCATACCAGTTGGTGACCACAACAACAGATAATTATAGGTCAAGCCATGACCTCTACACAGCGTGAGTTCTTATAGTTACAGCGAAAAGGTTAATCCATGCCGATTCATAACCGATCTGCTAAAGAAATTGGGTTTGAAGGTTATGTCGGAGGTTCGAAACCCATATTAGCTTACGATTTTTTTGGAGGGAAGGGGAGTTAGGAGTAGAGTTAGGGTGTGGTATTAGGTAGGGGTTCTGTTTTCATGTATAAGTTCAAGCATGTGTCTGCGCTAAACGCGATGAAAGGTGGCCTGCGCATGTGTATCCGGGCTGCGGCAGAACTCAGTTGAGAAAAATAATTTCGCTCCCCGCATCCCACAAAATGTCCGTCTGCAAATCTGCGATGGCTGCTCGAGGCAGACGACGAGGAGCTCCCAGCCGCCATAGACAGTGCCGCGCATGCGTCATAGGAGCTTCCAAATTAAAGACATAAGGGGAAGCACTCCAAGTCATCGTCATGCGAGGTCGGGAGCAAGGAGGGACGAGCAGCGGAGATAACCGAGGCCGACAAGCTACGTTTCTCTCCCTCTTCCACCCCACCCCAAACACCAGCTCCCCTTTACCCGTGTGACGAGATAAGATTTTCAGATTGATGTACATAAGGGAGGGACAAAGAAGTTAAGGGGAATGTTGCAATGAAATCAATCCGGACGCAGACGGTGATAGTTTTTTTGAAAGCTTTCAGCCTTCAGCTTTGTCGGCGTAAAATTTACTGCAGTATTTTTTCTTCTTTTGAAAAAAAACCGCCCAAGGTTCCTTTCGTAGTTTGCTGCTATAAAAATATATATAAATAACTGAGCCGTGACTTAACTGCTAATGCATATGAATTCCGTCTTTGTTGCAGAAGCAGAAGAAACTTGAAATGACGATACATGTTTATGCAAAGCTTTTCAACTGTCAGTAATGCGCTTAAATCTTTATACAGAAGCTGTTGCTAAAAGGCAGGGAAATTTTATGTTAGCGCATAAGAAAGTCGGTGCTGCTGCTTATCTACTCAAATCCCCATTCCCATCTTTATTGCTAATGTCCCTCGAACGTTCATTTGTCTTTGTTAGAGTCCCGGCTTTGTTGCTAAAGCACTTTAACCTCAACTTTGTTGCTAATGCTTTTAAATCACGTGTTTGTTGCTGAAACACGATGGACTTCTGGCTCTGCCTTTAATGCACCTGAAACAGTGAAACCCAATTTTGTTGCTGCTTACGCCGGAAAATTGGTTTCCCACTAAAACCTCGACTTTGTCTCTAATGCACTTGACGAAACAAAGCTGCAGCAGGGGGGGAAAAAACTGTAATGTTCAGCTTTGCGTAAGCAAAGCGGCGTTTCACGATCCGTCTCGCTGTCTCATAAGAAAGTCCAACACATGAGCCCCTTTCTGCTTCTTGCTTCGAATGTCACCAACCTCTTGCCAACATCTTCTGATGAGATTGCTTACCTTGCAGGAACTTAACTAAAGAGAATTTTTCTAACTTGGTCGAAGATATTCAGATTCACCAGCTAGCCTGGGCGCAAGGCGCTGTAGGCGAAATTGTCGACGTGGCATTTTCCTGGCAACGTGTTTCTGTGGACTCGTCAGCCATCCGTCTGCACTCTCTTCCTGTGTTTTGTAAGTCCTTGGGTGATGGTGAATTTGAGGGTATGTTTATGCGGCGAGGCTAATGCACGTGTGCGTGAGTGAATAAACGGTGTGCGTAAGTGATGGTATGTGTGACAGCGTGTGTGAGCAAATATGTGCTCGTGCGCGCGTGCGTGCGTGCGTGCGTGGGTGCGTGGGTGCGTGCGTGCGTGGATGGAAACGTTGCCATACTGTGATGAGGTAGGAGAAACCAAAACAAAACCTAATCCACCACTGATATTCTCTCAGAAATCGCCAGGGATCCGAGGTTGACCTGCAATTTGCACGCCACATGCACGCGCGGCCTTTCTGGCCTCGTCGGCCGCCAGACTCTGCAGGCGTTCGTCGAGCGCCACTCTCGGGGCGATGATGGCCGGAGTTAGAGGAAGGATGACTGCGCGATAAGACACTTAATGGCTGGCGTCTAGGGAGAGACGCAGGAATCCCTGCAAATGATTTTCTTAATGCGCACTGCGGGGCCTTCCTCCTGCGCCGGCCCCCGTCTCCTCCACCAAGGCCAAAACTATCTCCGTGGAAGATTGGGGTTGATGTTGCTGAGAGGCCTGGAGGGTTGGGCTGGGGATGGGTGCGATAGATTCCGTTCTCGGATACCTGTGCATATTTTTGTCCATGAGCGTCACTTTTATCAGCAAGATGTATGGGCGCTACGTGGGATTTTATTTTGTTTATTTATTTTGGAGGTGGAAATGTTTCTTTTTGATGATTCTGGTTTATGGCAGTGGTAAACGTGCTTTGCAGATATTGTCGTAAGAGAATGATTTAAATATCGCGTTAAGTTTTCACAGTCTGAAACGTGGAGTTTTCTGATAGGTTTTCTAATAAATTTCATTCTTTCTTCTTCGTCCTTTCCTCTCCTTTCCCTTCTTTCTTTCCTTCCTCCTAGCTATCGCCAAGTAAACGACATCACGTACGTCAGTTTCAATATCAGCCGCCTCTTTTGTTTTATTTAAGTTAGTCAAAATTAACAAAAACCTACACACATATCTACTGGCGTACAGACTAAAAGGACATCAAAAATGAAACCCATAGAACAACACACAGCTTTATTATTTAGGCATTTTTTACTCTGCCTCCTGCAGTTTGCTTCTGCTGTCGCAGACCACGCGATACACTGGAGAGTTAGCAAAGCGAAAAGCAAATCAGATCTACTTTGTGTGTGACTCTTCTTTGGAGAAATGGGGGTTTGTTTACCTCAGAGATTTCCCTCTTTCGTCCTTTTCTGACCCGGGTAATCACCTACCCACACCCTATCACTCTGCGTGGTTGATTGACTGATTGATTTATTGACTTATTGACAACGCGATCAGTCTAGATATGTCCGCATTTGTTTTAAAAAGGCCTTAACCACTGATGTGCATGCAGTGCCAAAGGTCGCCGTTCAGATGTCTACCGTTTTGCTTCAGTTTTCCTGAACTACTATGTGGTCTGTATTATAGCTGGTCTAGCTTGAGCCAGAGACACATCTTTATACAGTAGAAAGTACATAAAGTAAAGAGATATTAAAAACAAAGTTGACAAGAAACGTCCGTGTAAGTTATTCCAGGGCATGTTTGCCTGTAACTACTGTCACAAATAAAGTTTATAGAATGTTCATGTCGGGAAAGAACACGAAGAACAAATTTTGCACCATCGATTTTTACAAATAAAATATTTCATTACTTCCCAGCGAAATATTTCAGAATAACAGTCACGTCTGCCGAAAAGTGACTCCCAGATTTGATGGTGGCAATAAGAACGAAGCCTGGAATTTCATTTCCACGCTGCTGTCGTATATCGAAGCGCACCGCATTTCTCCGCAAGACAAAAGAGATCCCACATGATGGCAGAATTTAATTTTTTAAAATGTATTTATACATCCAGAATATGTGTCATAGCGGGCTTTTATGCTCGCGTTTAGCTGCGTCAGGACCTACGAGGAATTTGCATATCCCAGCACCTCCGTTTTAAGTCGTCTCCGCAAGTTCGACAGACAAACTGTATTGGATCGATCTGGGATGAAAATACGAGACGCAGCGATTTGTGTCGTGGTCTAGTGCACGCTGCAAAAAAAGGAATACTAATTAGTAATAAATAGCTGTAATAACTAGCAGTGGTGAGGAGTTAGCCCCAGTGGCCTTACATGAGGACACAGCTAGCGACCACCTACGTTGGTGTCAGTGCGATATGGATCATTAGCGGGCACGTAGCAGGCTTGTTTAAATTTGTGGAACGCCAGTCTGTCTGGCTTGGAGTGCTCGCTGGCTGTGACGGCAGTACGTGTAGAATTAACAAGGGCAGCATTTTGCTGGTGGTGCGGCGGCGATGGTGGATGCAGCGATGATGGTGGGGTCACGGTGAATGTAGAGGGGCGGGAGGGAGGGTTAGGAGATGCGGTTGCATGTGTGACTGAAGATGACACAAATGTGCACGACTCTCACTTTCCTGGTGTTTGAGTGTATGGTAGGATGATATCTGCCTGCTGGTTGAATGTTTTGGTTCCCCCCACCTCCTTGCCTCTATTTGTGTGTCTTGCTTATATCAATTGGTTCACTCGCTCATTCCTTCTGTTCTCCTTCTATCCTTCCTTCGCCTTTTCCCCATCTTCTTGTCTTCGCCCTAACACACACACACACACACACACAAGCACACACACATGCACCGACACACACATAACCTTTCTCTATGCACTTTTTGGTCCCTCTCCTCCACCCACCGTCTCTTTCAGCCAGCAGTAAATCAGCAGCAGTCCCCGAGGGCTGTTGTCTCGTCTTTAATGGAGCAGTACTCCTGCCCATCACTGTCTAGAGCCCTACTCGCGACTGGCGTAGCCCTCGATAGAGTTCGGAGTGGCCGAAGAGTATTATTATTAAATGAGTAATACGCAGTAGCAATGGGTTCAGGTTCGATCCTGGGAATCTTGTTTAGTCACCGTAAACTGACAACAACGGGTACAAGTACAGAGACAAGTTACGATCTTCCTGAGGCCTTTGGTAATCGGACATCCACAAACTCACCCCCCTCCCACACACCCACAGCCATCACCACAAAATCAAGCAATGTATAGATATCAGAGCTTTGTACGAAGTCGTGGCACAGGCTTGTGAACATAAGTAGACGGATGGTAACTCTTTTCTTTTAATTTTAGACAACAAAGTGCATGGAAGAAGGTTATGTGTGCGTGTGTGTGTGTGTGCATGCGTTTGTGTGTGGTGGATCTCAGTGAAGGCTAAGCCAGACAGCCAGCCTTTCCATCAGAGTAAACTGGCGAAGCTGTGAGAAGGAAGGAGACGGGAGACCCAACAAGGGGTTTTGTGACGTGAGGCAGACCCACCCCGCCGGACAAAGAAAAAAAAAACCTTCCGATCTATCAAATTTACCAGCGGTTCCAGAAAATGCAGCCATAGCTTTAAAAAAAAACAAACTCATTTTAGGAACAAAACGGGGCTTTCAGGCAAGCACAGGTTGGCGTTGATTGATGAGAAAGAGAGGCATTCAGGACAGGAGAAAATGAAAAGAAAATCTTGCTTGCAGGAAAACAGTGCATGGTGCAAGATAAAACTGCTAACCCTGATCAGAAAACAAAACGGCTTTTCGTGACACCCATCAAATATTCAGAACCTATTGTCGCGTCAATGGACAGCCGCTCGTATACATACAAGTCGTAAAGTTGTGCACGGCGCCGTGGTGCAAGCGCCAGCACAAAGGGAGATTACTATCAAGCCACGAAATCTTGCCATCATCTCGTAAAAGCCTGAAAAACGAGAACTGACGACAAACATGGCGTTCGGATCGTCTAACCGAGTTCAGCTTGAGTGGGATCGCGACTGGCGCAAAAAAGTCACCTACCCCCACCACCAAAGATTCTGTGACACGCGGATCTAGAGAATGACACACGACCCTCTACTTGTCGTCCTCAGAATCCCTCAATTGCAAAGATAGCGCCTCTCGAAACTCCCATCGACTGCACAATAAATAACACGAAAGAGCTCTCCTCGTTTCGTTGCGACCGCGAGAGGGCTGCACAGTACGTGGCCGGCCAACATGGCGGGTCTGTGCTCCCGCCTGTCAGTTTGGAGCATCAAGTGTATTTGTCTCGTGGGCCGGTTCTGTTAGCACACGACTGTCTCAGCGAGCACGGATCACCGAACATAGCCTGAGGGTGGGATGGACGGGGAGGGTGGGCGAAAAGAGTGTGGTGTTTAAAATATTATTCAATCAAAGGTAGGGAAAGGGCCATTCGTATAGCATGCAGGATACCAGGGTTGGATTGCGTAAGCATTCGCATTTGCACTTACGTTCATTAGCGTGGTTGTAAGGTCCATTCGTCCTGTGTATTTTACATGCACTTTTACGTATGAAAAGGAGATACAAAGACTCATGCGACCTGGCTCTGATGTACACGAACGATCGCATCCCCTCTGCACACATAGATGTGCAGACAATTTTTCTCGGTGTGAACAGACTCTGTGGGAACTTTTGTCTACGTAAAAGATAACCAGAATGCTTATGCAACCCAGCCCAGGAGCGAAAGGCGGGCCAGCTCTGGAAAATGCGATCTCTAAGCCTAGGACGCCTGTCTTTTCACAATCTTGAATAGCAGAAATAAGTATATGTACACTGTATATATCACATACATTTTCACATGTCGTTAACTACAGTGAATTTTGTGCTGTGAACTTCTTAGAGCAAGAGATTGCCGAACGTACAGATGTTGTGTGTTTTGTCTGCCGTGTGTTGAAAGGCATGGAGTTTTGTTATGTACACAACGCAATGCTTTGTCACGTGGAAGTAGTTTTGATCTGCGTTCGTACTCTACTACTCGTCTTGAAGAGGAGTCTCTGAGAATGACGTGTTTTGTGACTTATAAGGGAAACTGGCTAGTCTTTGGGCGACCTAAGAGAAACCTGATAAAGAGCATTGGAAGGAGTAGAGAACTCTAAGGTGACAGTTACGTTCTGATTTTGGACGATATCACAAGCACCGAGAAACCGCAGTGTGCAGAAGGCTGTAACATATCTAGAAACAGTGAAAAGACTTAGATGTCCGCAGATAAGTGTGAAGACGTTATGTGTGGTGTTGTAATAGTCTAGGGGAAAACCAGTATCCTTGTTTCAAAAATAATTTGTCCTCTGCCTGATATTTTCGACAACATAATTTCAATCAGGCAGTTAAACTACTGTTATCATAGGACGGATGACAGAGTGCGTGAATGTTATGTCACTGTGATTTAAGTTATTATCAGTGGAAATTGTGTGTGCATGTGTATGTGTGTGGTCTTCTTGAGGTTTGGTCGTTCACGGCAGAGGCCGTTAGAGTTGGAGAGGTGAAAGTGTGGGCTAAAAGACGGCAGTGTGAGATGGCCTTTACCACAGATCGCTTATGCAGCGCGTTCTCTCGCAGAACTGTGGGATGGCTCCTGAAGATTATGACGTTATGTTGGAGTGACGGGGCCTTGGTGGAACCGACAGTAAAAATAGCGGGGATACCGACGTGAGTTTGATGCGGTTGACGGTAAATTAAATCTGGCGCCATGCAGGAGTGACTGGGAACATAAGCCTTTCCGTTCATGAGTGATGCGCCGCTCGACGGGTAAGTTTTCTGTGGATGCAACTGGCGTTCAAATAATAACCGACGTCAGGTTAATGAAATTAGCCGGGAGAGGTTTCAATCGACAGAAATGGCACCGAGTGAACTAGGATAACTCGGTTTCGCCACCGTGCTGCACTCTGAGTGCCGCGCGAGGGGAAGTGTGTTCATTTTGAGTCCTAAAATCTGAGGACGGTGTGTGCTGCGTGTGCGTGCGTGCGTGCGTGCGTGCGCGCGCACGTGCATGTGCGTGTGTGCGTGCGCGGCGCGTGCGCGCGGGCGGAAACAAAAGGTGGCGGCAACGGATTTGACTGACATGGTAACCATGAGGATATGGTACCTCACTGGAAAATATGTGATAGACATTCTGCACTAGTACATTCTTTTGTCCTCCGTTTCACTCTCTTCTCTCTGTCTCTCTCTCTTCCACTCACTCTCTCTCCCCCTGCTTCCCTTCTCATTTTCTCCCTTTCTTCCTCTCTTTTCTCTTCATTTTCTCCTTACCTTTTGTCTTTCTCTTCACGTCTTTTCCTCTCTGTCGGTCTCTTTCGAGCCCCATCCCTTATGGCGACCACCTGAACACACACACACACACGCACGCACACGCACACGCACACGCACACGCACACGCACACGCACCACACACCACACACCACACACCACACACACACACACACTTTCAAAGTTATCTGCTAATCTGTTTTGACATATATTTATGTTCTGTATTGTATTGCTGTCATTTTTTTTAACTCGCTGACGACCGGCTGTCTTTACATTCTCATAAAATAGAAAAAAAACACTTGTGAGTGGCTTTGATACCGAGTCCCAGAAGTGTCTACAAATCGACATCGGATCGGTTGCCTGAAGCGCATGTGCAGACAATGTGGAGACAGAGTTCTACTAATGAAAACTCTCCCCTTATTCCCTTATCCCCCTCCCCTTAACCGTTCAGCTTACTGAACACATAGACTAGTCTTTCAATCCACAGTTCTTCACCACCCACTCCCTATTTAAATCTACTCACGGGGATCACAGTTTCGCGTCTGATCATGTGCTGCCTGATCTATCACTGCAAATCCACTCTGAACATTTAAAAGAGTTTGAAAAGAAAAGGTGAGTTGAACAACAGAGAGAGAAAGAAATGAACAGACAGGTAAAATGAATGCGAAGTTTACACGGCTCTACTTAGTCGTGTGGAAACAGTCGTACAGAACTCATTTCATTAATAACGTGCAAGATTTCATCTAATTTTGACAATGAATTGCTATCCAACAAGTTTTTCCCCTTCTTCCCATCCTCTCCCCACTCTCGAAAATATTTGTTTGTCAAGTATATTTGATAACTACTATCATCTGACGTAGTAAACCTCGCATAATCGTATATTTGATCTTATGTACGACTGCTTTCATTCGACATAGTCGAGCCGTGTAAACCCCGTATAATCGAGAAGAAATTTTGTGTTCCCTCCATCGCTACCATTTTCTTTTCCGAATCGCTCTACCGTTTCCCCCTACACTAGTCTTTCAGTCATCCCGCAAATAATCTCTCTTGCTTCCTCTCTCTCTCTCTCTCTCTCTCTCTCTCTCTCTCTCTCTCTCTCTCTCTCGGAGAACCGTTTTTTTTAAATTAGCCCGCGCAGACCTCTGGAGCCAACCTTCAAGAGGGTGGCTGCAGACAAAGAACTACTCTTCGATGTGCAGACCGGAATGTCAGGTGAAGCAGATGCTTGTCAGGTAAGCGACGACACCTGAAAGACTGCAGGTAAAATGAGCCTCTGGACCAGCTGTGAGTACGGGCGACAGACACCTTGTCTCCTCCGCTATCGATCGCTCTTTGTTTTCCTCCATTTCATATGCGCCGGTGCATTGGGAACTTGTACACCCAGATCAGCATGCACACCTGCTATGACCTTAATTTGCAAGCTGTGGGCGTTCATGGGAGTGGGTGTGTTTGTGAATGATTACTCTTTTTTTGCTGGCATAATTGTTTCCTTCTTTGTTTACCAGGACGAAATATGTGTTTGCTGTTAACTGTTGAGACTGTTCTTTAAAAAAAAAACAACGGGTGGAAAAACTTGCTATCAACAGCTCACTATGGAGTCTGGGACAAAGAGAATCCTATGAAACCCAACATCGTGGAGCGAAAAGGACAACCCCAAAACGTCAAAACTTACGGTAGCAAAAACCAACAATGTGAAAGTGTATCTAATTTGTAGAAAGAAAGACAAAGAAGCAGGGAAGGAATGAAAGAAAAAAGAAAGAAAAGGAAGTTTGTTCTTTCACCCTTATATACCGAATGCATGAAGTGTCTTTGATGTCATCAAGCCCAGCATAACGCGATAGTTCTTAAACTCAAGACTATTTTAACTACTTATCATGCGCTCCCCTTAACCGACCAATCCACAACAACGTCAGAAGTCAATCACATGTATCGTGTTATCTGTTTGTATCTGTCTATGCCGTCCTGAAGAAGGAACCATGCTCCGAAATGTTAACTTCCTGTCTAAGTTTCGCTTGGCCAAGTTCTCTTTGTTGCACCGAATCATTTCACTACAATTAAGGACTCTTGACCATATTATTCTGCTTTTCACTCACTAACTAAAAAGGTTAAAGCAGGTCCACTGCAAAACTTCGGCCCACTGAAAAAGCAAGTTTCTAAACACATGTTGGTTTTTTTATTATCTCCCATTGTTTGACTAGTTGGGACAAGCAGAGGTGGACGCAATCTCGTCATGTCTGGTATTCACCGCCAATGCATGGGATTATGGGATTGCTAAAGGTGAGCGCAGTGCTGTCGTCTGGACTGCAGACAACAGGTCTGTTTCCCACGACACCGCCACACAAGGCTTGACAAACAATTGCGCTCACAAACATGAACTGTTCCGGATCTAATTGGCATATCCAATATCCACCTTTCTGACTTTCCCTCCACTGTTACCATCGTCACTCCAGGGTTCACATCATTTCATGCTCTCTTTCACCCCCTTCCCCAACTCTCTCTCTCTCTCTCTCATGTACTTTCATGGCACTCACATTTCACCTATAGTGTATTTATCCTCTACCACTTTTTCTCCCACTCCCACCACGCCTCACCTCACCTTCTCCCCTCTGAACTCAGTGCTCTTGAACTTTCAGCCACCAACGTTTAAAAAAAAACCCACTAAAATCATCAACAACAAAAAACTTGGTGGCCTACCTACACACTTCATGCATGACGTTAATACCGGTAATTAGAGCGCAGGCAGCAATCAACATTCAAGCAGTGATCTGGCGCCACTGGTCCCTCCCTGTCCTGTCCTCTCCCTCCCAGCTGTCTGCCTGTCTGTTGGTCCCTGTGTGCACATGTCATGAACGGGATATAACCTAGGAACAGCCATTTACACACACACACACACACACACGCACGCACGCACGCACGCACGCACGCACGCGCATACAACTTGCCTATGTAGCATACAAGAAGAACTAGCCTCTGCTGCTGTTACCATCACCAGAACAACAACGACTCCCATCGGGTGGAGCTGTAAGCACCACTAATGTAGATGGCGTCATTACTGATGTCATCACTGATTTCCAGGATACGGTAAGTTACGAGCATGGACATAACGGAGTCATAACGATAATCTTACCATAAGCTTTATTAAGCGAAAAACATGGCTGCTGCTAAGTGCAGTTTTGAACCGACTGACTGCGCTTCTGAATCGTGTAGCATACTTTGTGCACCAAGACACTACACTTCGACTGCAGTTTTTTTCCCTAGGGAATGTGTGCGGAGTTCGTGATAATGACTGCTTCTGCTGTTCTCAAAAGCAGCAAGAGAAGAGGAGAGAGAGAGAGAGAGGAGTAGATAGTGTGAATGAGCCCTTGGGAGGGATCAGGAGAAAGAAACTTTTCGGTCTGTGCAGGGACTCCTTCATCCGGGTTCCACTTTTCCCAGCAGTGATTTCCCAGCCAATAAGCTCTTTCATTTGTCTAAGTTCTTACCACCACAGCCTTCAGCGTTCTCCCAAGAGGTGCCAATCACAGACAGCATTGCTCACACACTTTTCTCAGGGCAGGGAGGGGCTAGCGATGGGGGGTGGGGTGGTGCAGAATGACGGGGGAGTGGGGGAGAGGGGTGTAGCCTCAGGCAGTCTCTCCAGACAAACATATTGCAGACAGATTCCGCAGGAAAATGAGGAATAATTGACTGTATATGTAAATATCAGGTCTATCTCCTCTCATCAGCTTGAGCGTTTGGAGATGAAGTGATTAACGAGCGCCGGAGCGACGCCAAGCTCTCGCGGCGCGGCGAGAGTCTCGCAGATAGGCCCAACAGGAAATGCGAGTGTAGACGCAAGACAAACTCAGTTGTTGTATAGGCTGTAAACAGGGAGGAACGGCATCCGACAATGAAAGCCTGTTTGGTCTTCAAAAAAAGCCCAGCTTTTTATCGCTGAGAACCGCGGCTTTTGGAGCGCACCCAGTCTGCTTCGTACAGCAGCCGCTTGCGTGGGATAAGGATTGCACGGGATGACGATGTCACGTGACCAGCGCTTTCTCGAAAAAAATTCTTGCTTCCTTGCAATGTATCTTTTGGACTGTAGCAAAAGAACTCAGAAACATGTCAAGATTAGCCAGCGATTGAAATGCCAGACACGGGTACAGTTGTTCTATCCTAAACAGTGCAGCCTCTATGGTGAATTTGATTGAGCATTGCCGGCTTTGTCTAAATTGTCCGTATCGCCCGAACTATTATCTACAGTAAATTGAGTATTCTCCTTCTCTTTCAGTTGGGGCAAACATTCACACAGTGCTTGAACCTCACCTTTGTTCATGCGAATGCTGTATCAACGGCGATGTTGTCTTATGACCCGCAAAATCAGTTACCCTGCCTGAAGTGCGATTACACAAATTGGAAACATGCGAGCGACATGTTCGCTTAATGAACGCGTTTGCGTTTAACGTAAACATACAATTTCAGGCACTGTTAAATACGAATTTTGCCTAAGCGACCAGCACAAAACTTCTTTTTATGCCTACCTCAACCCGCGCGTTGTGGAATTTTTGAACGTCTCGCGATAGTTGCCTTCTATGCTCTTTTCCTTTCTCTTCTCCTTCTGTTTATATTTTATTTTACTGTATTCATTTGTTTATGTTGTGTGTTTTGTCCTGAAGAAAGGATAAAGTCCTGGGGTGGCTTGCATAAGCCATCTGAATTCCTGTTCATAAGTAAAGGTGTACGTACAATACACAGGCCGAACGGGCCTTACGACCACTCTTAGGACAGTAAGTGCAAATACGAACGCTCATGCCGTGAAACGTCGATCTTATGGGTTGTATTAAATATAACTTGTTATTACCACATATTTATGCGCTAAGCAGCAATCACTTGTTTAATTTAATTTTTATACATCTTCGACGTTAAGTAGATAATTCGCTCCTTTCCGATATTTGACGTCCAGAAAATTCAGCACAAGCAGCTGTGTGGATAGGCCCACACGATTCATTTAAATAACGCCCTGGTGTGTTTTCAACGGCCGAAACCACCCTCCAACCACTGAGTATCTACTTTTGACCTCACGTGATTAGTGTCCACGCCCAACGATGGGATGAAGCACATGTCCGTGCAGCCAAACACGCATACAAACGCTCACTCGCACGCATAGTTTCTCCCTCTACATGTCCCAGGCGTCCACTCTCTGGTGGTCTTCGACTTGGAGACACGAGCAGACAGTAGCGCTACCCCCTGTTCCCCTCGCCTGATAGACAGACCGCTGAACTCCGTTGCAGTCCGTTGAAGAATGCGCCGCGTTTGTGCAGCCCCATCTTGTTTAGCGGTCTCTCGGTTGCTACAGGTTTCTGACTACTGAAGAGTCTTCAGAAGATCGTGCGCAAAGTTGCAAATGCCTGTGGGATTCCAAAAAATTAGTTACATGCTCTCTGATTCACCGTAAGGTGTCGCTGTACGGTTCCCGGCTGCAAAGACATCTTGCCATGGATCTCCATTAAATCGTCGTATGAAAGGTCCATGCATCTTGCTAAACTTTTGCTATGTTCCTATTCCGATTGTGGTCGGCTGGCTGGTTTTTTGTTCTTCTTTCTTTCTTGTTTTGGGCTGGCTTAGTTTCTAGATAATTCAGAGTCAGTAACCTGTGGAAGGCATACACTTGTTAACTATAATCCCACAGTTGCGAGGGATTTAAAAAAAAAACTCCTCTAGGCAGTGCGGTCTGTCACTGTCCAGTCAAAGAACACGATGACACATTAGTGTCACTAGCAGGGAGCGACAACCTCCGTCAGACGCGAGACTCGTTTCAGGATTAGGCCCCTCAGGGGATGTGTCCTGGCAGGTCTCTCCATCAAGGTCGCGACAGGGAGAAATCACTCCGCCCTTTGGGACTACTTTGATCGTCTGCTGACTTGATCTCTTTTGCCACTTTCGTTTTGTTGTTGAGGAACTACAGCGGTCAGGGGGAATTCGAAGTCATTGGTAGCAGCGCCAAGAACACCATGAAACCCTTTTCGCAATGTCTGTTGCAGGCAGCGAGAACACGGCTGGACAGCAAGCGAACAGGGATGCACGAGAGCACCGGAACACGAGAGGTTGTAACGTCAGCAGTATGCAGCAGGCCCGGATATAATGTCGCGGCTGATGGGAAGTGACGTGCCGTGGTTTTACGTTTCATCTCGAAACAGGTCATTCTATAGCTAGTCGTCAGTCATTGTGTTCACTTTTATCTTTCCGTATGAAGTACGTTACAACTGTCCTAAGATTTTTGCACACCCCAAAGAAAATAATAGAAGGAATGGAAAGAGATCAAAAATTAAAAGGAAACAAAACAGACCCCCCACCCCACCCCCCAAAAAACCCCTACTTGATCAATGCCACCTAGAGTGGCCCTCCAAAACGTTTATTACTGTCTCCTTCACAGAACACCAGTCCTGCCTGACAGGACGGAAAGGCGTGCCGGGCTTATGATGAGAGAAGATGGCAATACCACTCTCAAGTTCTTTGATCCCACAGACGAATAGGAAGATCGAAAGACCGTTGCTGTGAAGCACGTGGCACAGTTCTGTACGTGCTGGAGGTAAGGTAAGTAGTGCAGAGATCCCCATGGCGCCATCAGCAGCGGCAATTTGGAAACAGCTGTCCCGTCCTAAGTCTGACTTATTAAAGCCAAATCAAAGAGCCGATCAACGGTATGCCATGCTGGATAGTCTCGCGTGATCTCGCACTAGTTGGCAGCTAAGCAGTGACAACAGCAGAGGGGCGGCTTCATCCCGCGTGTTTGCTAGAAGACACAACATCCGTCCTGTCTGTACTGAGACTTCAAGACTCCGTCACGAGTCCTACTTTAAAACAAGTTCCATAGAAAATAAAAAAATACAAGAAACAAAACAAAAACACACCTTTATACGATCAGCTCCTAATCTCCTTATGAGTCAACGCCTGCTCGCACACGGTGGCACAGCTCAGTGGACTAAGTATTGTCGCGAAGGGAAAATCGAACTCGGACATTTGTGACCGGCGTTGAAGAAGTTTCCTTTAGCATACAGGAACGTGCTGCCGCTCGAAGAGAAGAGGCGAGGTCACACAGGGAAAATGGAGAAGCAACAACTAAAATAGGGCTATAAATATTAGCACTGTTGAGCCGGGTTGCATGGCGTTCTTATAGTCTGTCCAAACGTAAAATATACACAGGGTGAACGGGTCTTACGATCGGTCTTGTGACCCGAGCAGCAGATACGAACGCTCATGCAGTCCCATCCAAAAAGTCTCAATTTTAAATACTGCTCCCCACCCCCATACACACATAAACACACAGGAACACATACCCACACCAACAAACAGGAAAACATGTATAGGGGCCCTACAGACAGATGTAGGCAGGCTGGCAGTTAAGACCTGTCATCAAATTTTCATCTTTCCGTTTGCCGATATCTCTACATTGTCTGTCGGTACTTGTTTAACGGAGCAAACTATTTGGAGCTGCAGGCGACAAACGATCGTGCTGATACGGGGACTTACAGCGTGGACTGAAGCGCCCGCATACAAACTAAGGGGACTTAGAACACAGTTGCTTCATTACAGAACCAGTCTCCCAGTGCAGAAAACTCGCATTATTGAGGCCAGGCATTAAAACATCATCCCCTTTTATGTGCGCTGTTTTGACATAATTTATTCACATTCATTGCGGGAACTCCCTCGTTGGCGCCATCAGCCGTCTGCCTTCTTACGCCCACAAGGGCTACCGCAGGGGGCGGGCCACACACGTCACTCAAGGACTGACTGACAGGTGGGGCTTGTGGCACTGAGAGACGAACTTAAAAAAAAAAAACTAAGCGCGAGTAAGACTAGCTGTCACCCCAGTCCAGAGACATGGAATCACGTTCGCTCAGCTGTTTGACTAATAATCAGAATGAAATTTCCCCCTTAAATTTCATGCGTAGCATCAAGACAGAGGGAAATGTAGATTTCGGTGCTTTTTCACTTGTCTGTCAATAGTTGCATTGTAGGGGGTGAACATCTTCAGTCTCTGAGTCGGGTTTCTAGCTTTGACCATATTCCCACTTTATATATATATAAACAGCCGTTCTTGTTGCGTGGGACCTGGCTCCGTCTCGAGAAGCACAGACGTGTTTATGGGTGAATAAGTGGTTCTCTCCGTGAGGCTTACAGACGGCAGGACTCGGGACCTCGCCTGACTGAAAACAATGTCGCCCTCTGTTTGGTACGAATGCACTTAACACAAGCAAAAATCGTGTGGGCGGGTGAGGGAGGTGGGGGCTGGGAAAGGGGACGGAAGGTACAGTAATTACTAGTTACATTCCGGACTGGACACCTCCCGTTGTAAGAATGAAACATCGTCAAAACGAAAGTAGATATATGTGGTAATTACAGTGTTTTATATGTAAGTATGAGAGTGCACAGGCATATACTCCGGGTGACATGCAGTTTTCAGTTCGTCGTGATTATACTGTCAATACAGTCGACACTGCAGAAGTGCAACTCGGATTAGCGCAAATTTCGGTTAACTGCAACTCTATCCAGAGAACGGAATATATAAATTATAGAATTGTTCGGATAAGAGCAATTCACTAAGTATCTCTGCCGAATAAGTGCAGCCTCGGTAATAATACAGTGGCACAAACACCTTGATTTGTCAGTGTTTACCCCCTATGGATCGTAGGCCACTCACTGACAGCATCAGTTTGTGACAACTGTTCGGATCACTCGTGCATGATGATCCTATTGTTCTCTGTTCTGATGTGATGTTGTGTGACACTCTGATCAGACATGACATCGGGGACATTCGACGATCGCGACAGATAGGAGCCCGCAGTTACCTCCCTTTCAGCCATTGACTAAAGACGGAAAAGGGAGGACAGAGGAGGGGGGAGGAGTAGGACAAAAATGCTTATCATTAAGTCACAGGACACAATGCAGGCAAAGGACACCATCAGGAACTGTATTCAGCAGCCAGGCATCAAGGTTTATGACATTATGGCCAAGCTGGAAATGGGTCTGACCCACGAGGTGTTACAGACTAAGCTCCACTTGGCAATTGCAGCTTCTGTGTTCAAGAAAAAAATGTAAAATTGAATGGCGTTCTTGTCCTTAATTTTAAACGTACTCTCTTCTTTGTCTCCATGTATTTACATGTACAGGTATATGTACGGTGCCGTGAGGTACGCAGTCGTCGCCTTCGGTTAACTGCAACGGCTGGATAAGTGCAAACTTTTTTTTCGGGTAACCAAGTAGTTGTACTTATGCAGCGTCGACTGTATTTGTCAAATATTAAAGTTGTAACAAGACGTGAACACCCTGACGCTACAATGAAAATCAGTAACACGAACTAAAACTGGAACAGACAAAATACACACACAATGGGTAAATGCAACAGAGCCAAAGGCGTGTTGCACGTATCTGATTTATTTCATCCCCCCCCCCCCCCCATTATCG
>SMGT01003981.1:43662-146730 GCA_004794575.1 Lanistes nyassanus
GGGATAGTTGTAACAGGCTGTTACATTTATATCCATCAGATTTTCTAACCATACCCACCTCAAGGAAGAAATTATTTTAATACATGTAACAGTAACGGGTTAGCTGTAGCGAATGGCTACAAATAGTTATAAACTATCCAGGGACCCAGCTCTGCCCGGGTTTTGTTTGTTGCTTGAGTAAAGGCTGGTTTTGAATGAATGACACAACCCCCTTGCAACCCCCAAGCACCCACCCCGCCCAAGTAAACCTGCCCCCGCCCCCCAACACCCCACCTACCCCGCCCGTACCCACCCTACAGCCCCGTACTCACCCCGCCCCCCACCCCCCAACCCGTACCACCACCCTGGACCTTGATGCTGTTGTTTGTATTAAGATGTAGGTGCATTCACACGCCATCCTCCCTGTCGTTGACTATACGACAGCACAGGATGTCTAAACCGCAGTTCAGAAACTGGTTCACGTGGCAAGCTTGATAGAGGGACTGTAACAGTTTGGTCAGTTACAGGTAAGATTGATGGGAACGCTCCCAGGCACCGCAGGCCGACCGGAATTAAAGGGACCACCCACTCCATCTTGCTCGATGGCTTCAGGGACAGTGGTAAGCTGGATGTTGGCAGAGATGTGCTCGTTCGATGTCGAGTCCCGGTTAAAGGCTTCCTACACTTGCAATGTTCTCTGCAATGTTTACCATATGTGGAAGTTGCAACGTTGAGCGAAAATGTTGCAGGGAGGCCTCTCAACATTTTAGGGGATCACACGCCTCGCTATTTTCCAGCAGGGGCTCAAAATGTTGCAAGCGTGTCAGCCAATCAGAAACAATCCTGCTATTTAGTGCAGTGTGGTCTAGCGCTGGTCGCGATCATGTTAGGCCTTCGATTGATAGTCATCTGGTCAGAAAAGACGATTTTCCAGTTAATTGATCTCTTGCAGCACCATCCCAGCATATACGAAAACACATCCCCTGACTATTCAAACAGAGATTTAGTACGGGAAGTTCACCCGTCGATTGCGAGACGGCTGGGTCACGAAACTGTCGTGCGACATTCGCAAGAAGCGTCTGCTTTCGGTGGAGTCGTGTAGTGATATTCTTGTAGAAGACACGTACGTTATGCTCCCAACTGGTTTCGACGAGCAATGCACTGTGGAACCCACATTCGTCTTTTCCGTTTTGTTTTCTCAGACTGCTGGGCGAAAATAAATGCAGTCGCAGAAGCTGCAGCGGTCAGAATAAACTGTTCGTGATCATCCATAGTGTTACTATTGTCAGCCCCTAGAGCGAGCACGTGATGATCATGTGACGATCTGGCGGGTAAAATATTGCAGGTGTCTTGCGCCCGTGTACGGAGAATGCTCGGAAAATGTTTTCGCTCAACGTTGAGAGCATTGCAAGTGTAGGAAGCCCTTTAGTGAAGTACACTGTCCTGCGCACGATGAACAGGGATTTGATATAAACACGTCGTCAGTCTGTTCTCCTTCCTTCTCCCTCCGGCCTTCACAACGTGCTGCTGTTCGAATTTCACGTGTGCTGGTAGACAGGATCACACACACACACACATAACAGTGACCCACTCTCCCCAAATAACAGGAGAGATCTACTCTTCGGCCAACACAATTTACTGCAATAGGAACTGAAGTCGTTCTTAAAGGGACAGATATGTGGCTTACTCACCGAAACGAATTGCTTATTGTATCCATTGTTCAGCGAAAAAGGATGTACATTCATCCGGTTAAAATGACCCTATGTCCCATCATAACATCTCTCTGGTCTCTACAAATGCTGCAGCGTATTGGGCACACTTTACAGGATCCCTGCTCCCCCCACTCTCTCTTTCTCCCACCACACACGCGATCGGTGCACGCAGAGAACTTTTAAATGAAGTCTTTCCCCCTCCTCCAGGCACCAACACACACACATGCACCCACGCACCCCTCCCCCTCCCCCTCCCCCCACACAGACACACAGAAGAGAGAGATTTAGAGATTTTGGTTAAGTAAGTTCGATACACAGAACGATTCAGCCACAGCAAAAGCAGCCGCAACCTTTATCGGGACCGCATCACAACCCGCAGACGCCAGCGCCATCAGATGGCAGATATTTCAGGAACTGCAGGCGACATGGCAAACCTGTGAGGCCAACGCGCAGCGGCCAACAAGGGCCGGCATTGTCAGCTAGCAGACGACTCCGATGCCAAGGGCAGGCTATCTGGCATCGCTACTCTGTCGCCAGAGTGATGGTTCCTGAGAGACCGTCCTCGAGTGCGCCTGGCTTTTATCGCTGCAAGGGCAGTCGGCTAAAAACAAATCAATTAGAAATAAATAAAAATAAATAAAACCGCTGAAACGAGTTGAAAGACGAGAAGTTACCCCCCCCTCCCTGGTATTTTTCTTTTCTCTTTCTTATTTTTCCTCAGCCAGTATGTGCAGAAGAGCAGACGGAGCTTCTGCAGATTCGCTGAGGAATCATTCCGTTTTCTATTGCAGTAGGTGTCATCTTCGTCGCAGAGTACCTGGCTCGGCACCATCACCGCAAACATGTTGCAGACGACAGCATCAACAGCCCGCTGGCGTTATCGTCCTCGATGGCCGCCTTATCGTTGGCGTCCAGTTTTTCAAACTGCCAGCTTTGGTGTCGGCAACGGGTGCCGAGCCTGCCGGCTGGGCGTCAGTCGCTAAGTTCCCCAGCGTCCCGCTAGGGGTCGGCCCGTGTTATCTAACGGCCCGCTCCGTCAGCAGACGTACTGGCATGATCGTGGCGTCACTGGCCTCCTCTCGAGCCAGCGCTGGCAGACGACGGCATAATGCAGGTCAGATAAACTCCGGCAGCAACTGAATAAATCCCACGTTGATTCAGCGCCGTAGACTCCATCTATCACTCTTATATGCAGTGAGCAATGGAAGCTAGTGGGTGGGGGCAAGAAAAAGCGTCCCGTCCTTTTCCGCACGCCAAAGCCCGCGCTCCTGTCGCGGTTACGGAACTGGAGGACGTGCGGTGGAGGGGACAGGCCGGAAAGGGGACGAGAGGTCGGAGACCTGGCGATTAACTCGCGTATGTTTGCAATCTGCTGCTGTCGGGGTCCCTGGCTGAGATTAGATCTCCTGCCCAGTCCCCCATGTGGACAGCCCCACCACCACACATTGTCCTGGGTTATTATTTACGAATAGCGTATGCGCAGGGCAGATGTTAAATATTATGGACGTCAGGATAACATTCAGCAGAGTGAAAATTATGCTCAATAACCGTGACCTAATAATGACTTTTTCTGAGTCAAATGTGTAGGGGCCTAGACGTCACAGGAATGACCCAAGTGGCCTTGCAGGGAATGTGGGTACAGGACCCTTGGGCAAAGAGCACAGCTCGTGAAAGGTCATTCTAGTTATAGCATGCAATCCAACATATTTCATCCTAGACAGTACAACGCCTGTTATTTATTTATTTGGGTGTAGTAAGTTTGTCTCCAGTGTTTTGCCTCGCTGCTAAAATTTTTTTTCTTCATCGTTTATTCTTCTTCTTTCCATTTCCTATATCTCCTCCGGTAGCAGCAAGCTAGCTCGACGACTTTCTGGCCTTTTTGCATTTTCTTGAGTTAACGTCAGCCATGTGAAACTCCTCTTTTTCTCCCTCTTTCTCCCGTGGAAGGCAGGCAACATGTCGGCACGACCGGATAACCTGATGCTGATTAGACCCTCTAGGTGCTATCGCCGCGCGCGCTTTTGAGGTCCATAAAATGGAGAAATATTTTGTTCTATCTCCTGTTGATGACAGCACGTTTCACTCTGATGGACGGCTTGAATATTAAGTTTAACGGATGTGGAAACGCCGAGAAAAGCCCCGTCGTTCTGTTCACTTTTTAACTCCAGATTTTATTTCCTCTTCCGAAGCATACCAGAGCCGTGAGAGTTCCAGTAGCTGAGTCGCCTGGTGCATGTTTGCCTGGTTTTGAAAACTGGTGCGAGGAGGTCTAGGGGATAAACTGAGGTGGGGAGTAAATCTTTCCCTCTCTCCCCGACCTGCTAGACTAAACTTTCTGTAAAAGGCAGAAGTTGGCCAAAGCTGGCATCAGCAAACAGGGAATTCCATGCTTTTCCACTGATTCAATACCATATCGATCGAAAGTAACTGTCGCCTGCTATCGTCTGACAATTTTGGATAAACCGCCGATATTGTCTTGCTTCTTTCACTGTAAACAAGAAGGGCTCAAGTTAAACAATTTTTTTTTACCGAAACAGAACGCATTTACATTGATCTAGAAGTTGAATGTGTTGGTTCTAAACTAGTGTCAAAAGTGCTTGTTCTGGTCTGTGTTCCCGAAAATTTTCAAATGGCCAGAAAATGCACTTCAAACTACACTTTAAAAACACTTAGACTATACGCAGCACGCATCTTACATACTATTTACACACGCAGCACACATTGTGCACTTACTTTAACACTTTTTGGATTTGTACTTTGATGCAGTAGTACTGATCCTTGCCTAAAGTAATTCTGCGCCTCAGGTCTAGTAGCATATTTTGCCTCTCGACCTCTTAGTCTACCCCGCCACATACCCACTAACTGCCCGGATCCCAGCTGTCTCGCCATTCGATTGGAGAATCTACAACAACAAAAACATCAGCAGCAAAACATTCCCTCTAGCCCACCTTACTGTCACTGCAAATTGGCATGTTTGTGTCACGGTTGACCGTGAGTGCAAGGTTGTGGTGGACTCACCCCGATCTATAGGATTATATTCTGGTGCTGGCCCAATCAGACGACAAAAGGCCAGTCTGAGACTTCCATTGTCCAGACCGCCCCAGGGGGGCTCCGTTGGTGAGTAAGGTGAATACCAAGGTATCACCCTGAACACAGACCGAACCTTGTGCTGTCTGGCATTTTATAAATTACCTCCCCTTTTCCCCGCCTGCAGAAGAGGCTGGAGACTCTATCTGGCCACTTAGGCTGAAGCTTATTGGACACGATATTCCGCCATGCCTGCAGTGTCTGCTTTCCAGAAACTGTCTACTACACAGCTCTCTTTCGTAACAACTTAAAAAAATCATCTGGCCACGCCGTCTTGCGGAAATGGTTATAAATTATAGAAAAGCAGGAAACCTATCCGTTGCAATAAATGCGTGATGCTCGTTACCACCATGCGAAGATTCTGACACTGCAGTGGAGAGAAGTTTAATAAATAAATGTTCTTATTTAGACTTGTTGCTCACAGGCAAGAGAGAATGGTTTATAGACGCGAGCGTCGGGAATAACGTTAGTGACTTCAGAGTTTCTTAGACTCAAGGAGCTACCACAGATTTACGGTACGCTTTCCTAACTGGCTGCAGAAACACCCTTCCCAATCGGCATAGATGAATTTCAGAGTAGTGGCTGACAGAGTGCCCGCAGAATGAAATTTGTCCTGATGTCGAATTCACTCAAACAATCTTACGACCTGCAACATATTTCCCTATATATACCTAATATAATACTCCATATCTTGACGTTATTTCCAAACTCAGATATTTTATATTCTAATCCTTTTCTGTCTCTTTCTCTCTATCGCACGCTCCCCTCCCACACCACTACACTGGCTCCTCTTAATCTCTTGATTCATATCCCTGTATTTCTTGCCTTTGGCAAATGCTAACTCTTTTCGATCAGTATATACAAGAGAGAGAGAGAGAGCTAAATAAGATCTCCGTAGGACAGCGCGTGCAACGCTGAGGTCCGAAGAGTAGTCTGCTCCTTGCAAGGGGGAATGCCAAAGAGCCAAGCTGCCTTTGAGGCTAACTCCCATGGGTCGCGACTCCTGGGTAGCCTGGCGTTTCTAAAGATAAAGTAAGGTCTGCAAGTCTTCAAGAAACAAGATCGCGCAGGAACAATGAAGTTTGTCTTCAGTTCTGAGTTTCTTGCAGCAGCCTGGGGAGCAGGGCGGTGTTTTTTTCAGGGGGATGCACAATTTTAAAAAAATCTTGTATGTGTAATGCGCTAATGTGTTTTGAAGAATGAAACTACCGGAATGAAGTGAAATTACAAAAGGATTTTAACTCACTCGAGGATCGTCCCTTCTCCTTCTCTTTCTCTCGCCTTTCTCCCTCCCTGTGCTCCCTCTGGCGCGCACAAGCAAGGTAGAAGAGCTGTATTTTTCCATGATCTAGTCAAAGGGAAACAAATATCTTAATCCAAAGCCTTTAAGTTAAGGGTAGCTTCCCTTGTATTCCAGCAGCAATGACCTCTATTTCCACTCAGATATTCCAGTCTCTCTCTCACTGACGTTCGCTCGCTCCCACACCATGACAGCCCCTCTACCCTGGCTTCTCTTGATTTATACCCCTGTACTTCTTGGGTTGGCAAATGCTAGCATTTTCAGTTAGTAAATACTAAAAAGGGAGACCTATATTATGGACAGTTAGGTCTAACTGTAGAAATTTAAAGACTAAAGACCATCATATATTATGATAAACATGTAGAAAATATTGCTTTGTATACGTTGTTCACACATTTTGTTAGCAGTATTATGTCATCACGGTGAAAAGAATGAAAACATGTTATTTTTAAAAGAAGGATGATTTTTTAAAACTTTCATTTCATCAAAAGAACTGAAATTACTATGTTAAGTATGTACTGGCACTCCCCATCCCCCAAAAGTAAAGTGTTTTTGACAAGCTTGCTGGAAAAGTATCGACCAAAAATCTTTCACACGGCTAATTCAAACCCTGGTTACTTACAGACGGACCGAGCACCAAAATTTAAACCATTGGGTATTAAAAGGGGAACACACTCTGCAAAAAGCGATGAACCTACAAAAAAAAACGAATTTGTAGCTTTCCATCAACACCATTGATACCTACAGGTGAACAAAAACAAATTTGCTCCCGCGAGGCGGATTCGAACCACCGACCTAAGGATTGCTCTTTTCCTCTACAGTCCTCCGCTCTACCAACTGAGCTATCACGGGATCGAAAGCGATGCTCCTATTAGAATATATGACCTGTTCATCCACGGCTCGTGGGCCCTTCATGACTAAAGGGAAGTAATTAATCTTTCTGTGATGCACGACGTGAGACAACTCGTTGTCAAATAGCAAAGCAACATTTTACAACAAAGCGATAATCCTTTCATGTCGATCGGCATCTTCAATGATGACTGAATATTGCACAGTTTTCTTTACGTGGACGCCTGATAGTAAACCTAGCCAGATCGTCGAGTACGTCGTTCGTACTGATAACGAGCACAGGTGGGCGATTCAGTAGATTGAAAAATTGCCAAGTACTGATCGAAGTACCATGTTTATGTTACGCAGTACTAGTAGTAGTAGTGCTACTAAAAGTTGCAAAAAATTTATGTTGGTGTGGCGCGTGCATGTTACTGATCACAACGGACAAAGATATCTCCTAAAGATTTTTTGATACGTTTATTAGACTCGTGATCATTTTCTGTGTCAGCGTAGGGGGATTCATTCATAGTGAAAGACATACCCAGTAAAAGTCAAAGTGCGCAGAAATTTCTAATTTTTTTTCCTTTTGTATATTAAGATAAAATCTGTAGGTGTGTAAGCCATTCATATGTCGCATTAGTTTACTGCATACGGGTGTAAACCATTGCTGCAAAATTTGTAATGTGTGAGACATTCCTATACAAATATTCGTTTTGTGCCTGCTGTTAGATGACAGACTTGTGTGACACCCAGTCTGGCTGTTTCAGTGAACCAGAAAGCCCCGGTATACTTCAGTTAGGAGGGCACAGGCTTCAGGTGTGTCAAGAACAAAGCTCTGGAGAAGGTGACGGGAATAATTCAAGGGATCAGCGATGTGTGATGACAGTGCAGTGCAAGCCAGTGTATGCTGTTAAAATAGTTGGCTTCATGGTTGCTAGTGAAGCACGCATTGTTGAAGTGTATGATTCCAGTGACTGTTACCTGCAGACTATCAAAGGCTTGCGGGATGTTGAGGATTCAGAGGCAGATGGCAGCAGAGTGCATTATTTATGCCACTGCACTTTGGCAGAGTCTCTGAGTGGGATAAAAGTGAAGGTGACCTTTCTTTAAACATCAGCTATATATGTTGCCAAACTTAAATCTCTTGTATCAATGAAACTGAAAAGCATTGTGAAGTTTCGTCATGGGCGATGGTTTGGATTAGAAATTAAGTACTGCTGTGCACTCTTTAAATTCAGTGCTCTGGAGATAGGCAATTTTTGCTTGTTAAAATCTGAATAAATTAGTATTACACTTGTCCATAGATTGAGAATTGTTTAGTTTTGCTACAGATATATTACCAGGCATTATACCTCATTTTTCCTAAGAGAAAAGTTACATAATAAGCATGCACTAGATACACTGTCACATGTGTGTAATTAAGCACATATTACTACATGTACAGTTATGAGGTGAACATCAAAAAGGTAGTCGGCAGCTCAGAAGACAAAAAAACCCCAAGTGGTTTGGGCCATAGACCCTTCAAAGCCTTTGAAATTTGAGCAGTCAAATTTCATAGGCTTTAAAGGGTCTATGGCCCAAAGCACGCATCTTTTTGTCTTCCAAGTTGCCCACTACCTTTTTTATGTTTTCTGGATCTTCTTCCAACTGCATTCTTCACTGTATCTCATTAGGTGTTTATGTCATTTGGTTTTAATTTCAGAAGTAGTGTATAGGTGCCATAAAGGTGTTTCTGTTTGTCCTCAGTTCCTGTCACTTGGCCCCAGGGAAAGTTTTGAAATAGCACATATTAGGTTAAAGCTTGAACCATGTTCAAAGCCAGAAGAAGCAAGTGGCATTCCAGCTCGAGGCATCAACATGGCAAAACTTCGTTGTGATGTAGACAGCATGGGTGACACTGTGTCTGAGAGAGCAAAGGCCTTTCTGACAACTTTGGAAAACTTTCAGAAGGTGAGATGGCCAGTTTCAAAGCAAAAAGTGGAACCAGTAGAAGCTTGAGACTGTAACATTAGTCATTAGCATATGATGCACATATTTTGCGTTTGACTTGTAGTAATTTTCTAGTTTGCGCATGTTTAGGGAAATTGACTTGAAAACTCATTACCATTCCTGATCTTTTTTTAACCATAGAACTTTTATGTTTTCCATTTTCTGGATTTTTCAGAATAGGCAAGGATCTGTAGATGACATCAGACAACTGCTCTCAAGCAGGAAGGTGCCAGGAGCAGGGGGACACAACCTAGCTGGTCTTACAGCACTTCTTGCAATGTTTACCAGCACCACCTCTGCTCCATCTGTAGCACTACCTGTGCCCTTTGAACAGAATCAGAACCAGAACCAGAATTGTACGCCGTCCTGTGCCACAGGTTATAGAGCACACGAGGAGCTTGATCCTGTTATGAACTCTGTGTTCATGCAGATGTTGTCATCAATGGGAATATCACAGCCACAGGACATGGATACGGAGAAACTGTACAGCTTTTTGCAGTCTGTTTGTGGTCAAGTGTCTATTATGCGAGATAAAGAGGAACCAGAGAAGATTCATATGGAAAAGAATGAGAAAAAAGAAAGGTATTACTGGCAAGAAGTAGCATGTTTACGCCCTGTCTTTTAACCTCCAGGCCAGGGTAAACTTTTTAAAATTCACTCTGTCTTTTCCATAAAGCAAATCGATATACCTACAAATACATGATACTGCAACACGAAATACACTGCATTTCACATATCTTCTTTCTTCACTGGTTTCATGTGATCTCATCCAGAGATACCAAAAGGGACAGAACTTAGGTTGGTGATGGTTACTGGAGCTTGGCATGTTGAGTCTTCTCCGTGAGCATGGAATGGATTCTGGGGATTTTGCTATCTACTCATTAGAAATGTGAGCTATGATCAGATGGGGACAATGATATGGGCACACTTTAATGTTTTACATAAACAGGTATTTAAGACTTCTTCCATCTTTTAACTTCTCTGTGGCAGTGAAACCATAACAGAGGCTGAACTTGCTCCACGGGTGCTAGCAGAACTGGACAGTTTGGTTGAGTCTCGGATGGAGGCAGTGGAGCAGCGTCTCATCTCCCGCCTGGACACGCATCTGGCAGAACTTGAGTCTAGAGTGAGCGGCAAGTTGGATGCTGTTCTGGCATTGCTGCAAAATCCAGCTTCTCGTGATAAATGAAGCAGATCTGATTCTGCTAAGACTGGCCTTTTTTTTTAAAGATATAAAAACTTGCATATTGTTCCCATTCACAGGCTGTGGGCATGGAATGTGCTTCTGCTGGTGAGCATGGCACCTTAATCCCACCACACCACTACCAAGAAGTGTTCCAGAAAATGAAAATTGACACGATTGGCACTTTAAAGACAGTGGGTGAAAATGGCTTGGGTATACTTTCTGCTGCTAATGTTGAGAAAACTTGTGACTGTCAATGTGACCATGGTTGGGACTGGATGAAGATGCCCAAGACTAACAGCAAAGGGGTGGAGCTTATGAAGATTTGTGTACTGCTTCCCTGTTTACTGCTTCCTAAGCTTGAACAGGAGGACATATAAGAATAAACACAACATTTGTGTGATGGCTTGGCACAGAAAGATGATTCAACAGACGATTTAGGCTAGTTCTACAGTTAATAAAAAAGACATTTTTAATGATGTTATCTAGTTGGTTTGTCCACAAATGCTCTGCAAATATATGCACGTTGCATGCATACTCTCAGAAATAATCATTTGATGGATAAACATTAGTTGAGCATGTTCTAACCCACCTTTCTCAATATCATGAGCAAAAACTGAAATTAATATTTGAAAAATATCCTAGATTTGCTATCTCCCTGCCCCCACCTCAAAAACCTCCCTTTCCATGTTTTCCTAATCATGAGTGACAAACAGGACAAATAAGCAAGACAAAATCACTAAGTTGCTGAACTCCCAATAGTTTACTGAAGAGTATGTATTCCTGTTTATCTATTACAACACCACCTGCAAATACAAGGTTGAAAGTGAAGGTTGTCCCACGACCTGTTCGAGGTTGTAGGGGAGGTGGAGGTGTACGAGACCCCCACTGTTCTGTGGGTCAGCACCTGTAGGGCAGTGGCCATCTCTCTTTCACTGCCTTACCTTCCCCAAACCATGGGTCAGGTACCCATTTCCAGCTGGGTCAACTGGGGGAGGTGTGGTGCAATGGATGGGTATCAAACCATCACCTTTGGGTTTGGAGGCCAGTGCCCTAACCACTTGGCCATCCACTCTTTGCAGATAAAGTATGCTGGAAATAATGAATGCCTAATAGTAATGAACAGTTTGGCCTAGCACTGAATAATAACACAAATTCACCTTAAAAATAAAATAAGGGACACCTGGCTATTCTGAACAGCAGAAACTCTTTCTAGTCCCAATTTTTTTTTTTACCACCTGTCTGTAAGGAAATCCCTTCAATCACAAGCACACTTTGACTAGACTTCCTGCATTCACAGCTCGCAAATTTTCCACCAAATCTCATGTGAGGGGCAAAAAGATTTTCAAGCAAACTAGTCCTTCATAGGAATATAGTTTGCATAAGACATCATCATAAGGGAGGAGAGTCTGTATTACATAAGCAGAAGGCAGCATTTTCAAACCAGCCTTCACATTACTGGAATGTTTTACATCATGGTGCAGATAAAGCGCAAGTGCTTCACACTTGAAGAAAAAGTCATAGTGACAAATATTAAAGGGCTTGTCAATGGCAAATGGCCATATGTAGTAATGGTCTCTAGAGTTTTCTGAAGTGATTGTGTCAATGCCCATATGTGAATACCTGTCCTTGTGAATAATGGACACTTGCCAAGAGCAGACAGTTTGGGGTGTCCCCATAGGTGTCCACTATTTACAGGTACTGGCTTACTTTAGAAAACTTTTTGGTTTTGTAGTTGTTTTCTAACTAGAAGTTTAATATACCATAAATTTCCTGTTAAACCCCTCGATGGCCACTATTCAAAGATTTTGCTGTACTTGAGAAATCTGAAAAGAATGCAGGTGAGTGGGTTGGTATTTCAAAATATTTAACGTCTCCACCATACTGCTGTCATTATGTTACAGTGTGATACATGTACATGTAAATTTTGCTCGGGGAAATAATTTGAAACTGTTTTCTTAGTATGTTTAATATGTCTTTAAATGCCTGTTAATTTCAACATTCCTGATGCTTTCATTTCCTAACCCACTTACCCTCCTCCACCACCACCACTCAGTTTTCATTGCAGTGTGGATTTCAGTACATGTCTTATGTGTTAACATTTAACAAACTGCTAAATATTAATTTTAATAGCCTTCAAGGTAATCCACTTAAGTCCCACCAAAAATGGCATGTGTAGCCTTATTTTTGTCCTACAGCATACTATCCGTCAACGACAAAGATAGTCTCATTCTGCTCCTATAGTGATTAAGTTTGCAAGCTGTTCCATCTCTCGTTTTGTAGAGGACAGTAGATCGTTGCTCATGGTGAACACACAGATGAAGCCAGCCCCATCTCCAGTTGCCAGCAGATGACGTCTGCCATTTTTAAAAAAATTAGACATGGCAGTGTATTGTGAAGGATCTACTTGTCCTGCTGGTATTTAATATAGTAAATATTAGTCAGAATCCTTGCTTCCAAATACTCAAAATAAGTCTTACAATATACCACATTTTTTAAGTTCTTAAATAATACATATTTCTGCTACATCGTCTTGAAAATTTTGTCCTAAGAAAACTTTGCTACTGTTTTACTTATACAGAAAAAAAAGATTGTAAAGAGCTGTTTGCTCAGTGTCATGGTATGCATCCTATGAAAGCCAAATAAACTCACTGTTTAGAATTAAACTGGAGTGTGAAGACAGGCTGTTTGGATGGACTAGCCTCAATGCGATGGATGGGTACCAGCTGTCCAGAGCCAATGTTGTACAGCAACACACAGCCACTCTCTGTTGTGGTTGCGAGAAGGGTGGGGTTAACAGGTGACCAGGCAGAGGAGAAGAGGTATCCTTCACCTGGTTCAATGACTAGGACAGGTTGGGCCTGCAAGGAAATGAAATGTGCAGATTGTTCTTAGTAGAAGCATGCTGATGACTGTGCAATGATACATACAGGAGTTATTTAAACATCTACCTGTATTAAAAGGTGATAAGATTGGAAACTAAACCAAGCTATATGACAAACATACAGTCAACATTTCCGGGCACTACTGCTTCATCAGGACAGAACACACACACTACACATACAGGCAAATAACTATAACTGCAAATAATCTTCATCAAATGTTAACAGTTCTGCTTAACAAAAGTGACATTTTTATGCCTTAGAACTCTATTGCACCACTGATAATCACTAGAAGGAATTTACTACAACTCAGATAACTCTGTTTATCAACATTTCTGAGGCTCTGCCTCTCCTGTGAGGGCAAACTGAGCAGTCAAACAGCATGATTCCATCTTACCCAAGGTTCACATGATCCAACTGAAATAGAATGCCTAATATCCTGTCTTAAATCCCAGCCCTGTCACTGTTGCTGCTTTTCAGCAGTCTGAAATGTCATTTCTCATTGGCACTTCTGCAAAAAACAAATGGCCTGAAAATACCTGCAGCATGTTGTAGACCCTTAGGCACTGGTCCATGCTTGAGCTTAGAAAAGCGTGCCGATTGTAACGAGAACAATCTACTGATTGCACTGGCCCATGGTGTGGGCTGAAGGTGAAGGTTACTGGTGACCGAAGGGGCACTGATGATGCTACATGACCTTGAGAAATCAAAATTTACATGAAACATGATTCATAATTTGGTTTCACAAAACCTCAAAAGCATTCCACAACATGACCATCTGTTTTATAAATGTTTACGGAAATTGTGGAAAAGTAATTGTAAAAAGAGATCTTCACTCATTTTGCAATTGCTGATAGAGGTATTAGCAAAAACAACTCACTGCCTGCAGCGTTGCCTTCTGCATGAAGGCTGCACTTGAAAATGCAGCCACTTTCTGATCCAACCAGAAATGTGTCGGGATCCTCGTGACTGAAAACAATGCTTGTGAGGCCAATCTCTTTATCCCCACGGACCCCACGCACCTTCATGCTGGGGGGCAAACTCTGAGCCATCACAACAAACCTGAGCAACAAGCAACACAAAACAAGATGGTTTCTTTCCAAGGGCTGAGAACTACAGTATGTTAGAGACAACTTTACTCCAAATAATTTCTGAGGCAAAGAAAGAATTCCACTGAACATTTTCTGAAAAAAATTATGGAATTTAAAAATAACACTAGACAAAAAAATATATATATATACCTTGCAACGAAATAGTCTTAGTTGTACAAATTTATTGCTTGTGATGCTGATAGTGATAAAGGTAAAACATTTATCATTTGTGACATAATGTGGATACTCACTGATTATTTATTCTAGAATTGGTTAGTTTATCAAGGAAGATTAAAATAAAATCTCTTTCAATGCACACCTTTAAACTAGTACACAACTGGGTTGGTTTGGCAGATACTACATCAAAGCCTTTCCAATCTTAGTTTTCTCAGAATAAGACAGGGTTCCTTTAGAATATTTGATTCCATACCCATTAATCAGCTTCAGTTTCCTTTTCTTCTGTTCTACCTTCCAGGTAAGTATTTTACCATCACCTCCAATGCTTATAATCTGCAAGTCAGATTAAGACATATTTACAAGACACATCTGGAGAGAGGGTAGTAGTGAATGTGCTGCTATAACTATGTAAGCGGAAGTGCCAAATACAAAAGGGATAAACTGCACTTCTTTGAAACCAATACCTCATTTCAACCACCCATTACTGAATATCAGGTTTTATGTCTCATACTGCACAGGGACTTCTGGCTTGTCATGCAGAATACAGCTACAGCTTCGACAACACGAAGCCCTCAGAATTCAAGCTCATGTATTTGCACTCAATCTATTCAATACAGAAAAGGAGAAATGCTACCACTGTTTCATAAAGAACAGGCAGGCAAGCATAATATCTCTGAAATATCTTCCAGTTAATTTTAGTCTCCACTCACGTTATAATGGGTCTTTTTAGATGTGTCAGCAATCCAGAGAAGACGAGCAACAGGCTCCTGATGAGTGTCGTCTCCAATACCAGACGTAGCTAGGAGCAGATCATCTTCTTGGCTTAGATCCCACAACAATACCTCTCCTAGAAAGAAAGAAAAAAATTCATGTTTATTTTGTTGGCAGAACACAAACACATCTGAAAATGTGGAAAAAGTGGTAAAATGAAATACAATGTCAAAAACATACAAACAACGTCACTAAAAATCCTGTGACTATCAGTTCACAAGCAAACAAATTCAAGAAGCTGATCTTTTGCTTTGCCTCTTACTTGGGACCTTGATCACACTTACAAAAGAATATTCATACATTTTGCTGCAAGCTGTTCATGAAACATGTCAATTGACAAACTCAGTACCATGCAGTTCCTTTTTTCACATGACCACCATTTTGTTCTTTTTTGATGATAGCGCTGAGCATTTAAAAAATTTTTACACTGGCAAAAAAAATTATTATTCAGCATCACCAACCCATCAGGCAGAATTATGTCTTCTTTGTACAACCACCTACCTGGCAGTATGCCTGCTACAGCTGGCACTCGTCAGCACTATATGTACTGCCCATTACTATTTGCATACCATTAAAACTGCCACCTGTTTACCATTCAATTGTCACCTTTTTACCATTAAAACTGCCATCTGCTTACCATTAAAATTTCCACCTGCTAACCAGGCAGGATTCTCTGGGTGGAACTGCAGACACATGACACAGCAAGGTGAGTCAATGACTGAATCAGGTTTGTCCTCCTTCACACCATGCCGGTCCAAGTTCCAAGTGCCCACTGCTGCCTTGTGAGTACACCAGTCCTCATGGTCAAATCGACCAAATGTGTGAGTGTCAAGGAATTATCATCTGCTGCTGCTACCTGCTGAGGCAGACCTTCCCTGAATCAAATGTCTATTTTTATTTCAGAAAGATCCAGGCTCACAATTATGGCTGTGAGGAAGAAACTGTCTCAGTTTTGCAAATGACTAATTGTTTTTCAAACACAATGTGGTTAGAAAACTGGCACCTATATTTATTTTGATTAGAGACTCCATGATGTGGTGGATTGGTGGCATTGGCAGTATATCCTCCCAATCATCCTAACATTAAGTGGGTGCCTGACCCCATACAGTGTCTCAATAAAGAAAAGAGGGCACAAAAGACTGGCTGATTATTGTTTACTGTTGAAGCAGCAATGGAAACAATCTCATGGTTGTGTAGGGGTGAAGAGGCTGACAAAAAGGTGTTGGGGGATGGGGGAAGAGGGATGAGCAGGAAACAAAAGTACCCAGAACCTCCCCGCTCCCCAAGAGCAAGCCCTACAAACAGATGCCACTTGTAAAGTACTTTCAGCTGACATGAGATCTGAACCCAAGAATCCTCTGTGTTGGTGGCAACCACGTGTTACCACTCTGCTACTAGTCGCCCTTGACAGATAGGTACTATTCTCACAAAGCTAGTCAAATGAAAAATGCAAGACTTTGACACCTCAATCCCCCATGACTAAACATTTAAAGAACTACCTTCGCTTTTTGTTTCAAGTAGCTTATTTAAGGGCATGCTCTTCTCTGGCTTTATTCCATTTAATGTCTTGTTGTCACTTGTCAGAAATATCAACTTACTTTGATGCACAAATCTACATGACAGTCCTCAAAGAAATTTTCAGTTGCACATGTATCTGTTCAGCTGAAGCACCAAAGACTTGTAATACACAACCAGTGGTTCCGGCTTGAGCATTAAAAACTAATCCCAAATAGATTCTCATCTGCACAAGGATATGAAGCAGCTAAAGTGCTACCAGTGGCATTCCAAGATAATCCTGTCACCTGCAACTGAATACATTTAATAAGTAGAAGTTGGACTAGAAACAAGCTCTCAACCTTATGCTGACACTTTAAAAACCCATTTATATTATGGGAAACGAATAAAATTTCAGGCAGACAAACAATTTATTTTTCTTTCTGCTGTAAAGACTTGGTATTTAGATTCTTTAATTAATAAAAGAATGATTTACACACGTATATTAAAAGATGACCCAGAATGAACCATGCTTTACCACTCAAAATGATCCACTCAAATTGATAGCAACAACTTGCATTTAGTATTTGTTTATCCAGGTATTTTGTTGTTCACTTGCACTTACCCATGTTTAAACAAAATAAACAATTCTCTCCTAATCTTTTTTTTTTTGCGAATCTACATGAAATAAGTTTTCTATAGACAGAGTTAACATAAAACATATGATTGAAGGCTGCAAAGATCTCTGACAACAACTATTCTGGAAGTTTAGAGTAATACAATGAGCATTAGGCTAAAACAGGGGCTTCGGTAAATGTATGTTTTCTATACCAACATTAGAGAAAAATTATCCAAACCCCAGAGCATAGCTGGAGGAATGGGTGGACAAATTTTATTCTCTACAACCAGGCAAAACAAACCTCTCCATTGAGATCACTGTAGGACAAAGTGTTTATGCATGTAACTGTGGCAGCTTCATTCTCAATGTGCCTGTCAAAACCTGCATATCAGCAACCAAAATAAAATTAATTCAAAATTGTAAAATTTCAATTAAAAATACATTATATTTTTAATAATATTATACATGGCTGGAACGAAAAGAAGGAGAAAAAAATACTGTTTCATAAAGTACATCAAGATATATTCTTCTTGTCTTCTCAAACTTTACACATCACACCAGGACTGTACTACTTCAATGGCATTATCATTAATGTAGTATCCAGCTTAATGTTCTAATCTTATATAGATAAATATTTGTCTTGAGTCAAAAGCATAATCCATGTAATCTATCTTATATCATGATCCATAATTACATATCTTTAAAGGGTAGGTTGTGGATACAAAACTCCATTCATGAAAGCACACAAATATTTTATTAACATTTATGGTCTAAACCCTCTACTTCGCTATCACAGAATTCTGATGTCACTACTTAGATTTTGTGTAAAGTTTGAAACTATTGCCAAAAAAATGAACTCTTCTGTAAAAGTCGGAAAACCCCAAGAGTGACATGGAGTCCAGAATGGACCCAAGTCATCCTAGAAGACAGTACATGGGTGTGTTGTACAGGAGCTGCAGTAATATTAAAAACAAAAACGTAACACTTCATTTTTATCCATCTGTTCAATTAATTACTAAGGTTGTTGCGCTTGTTATGTTTCAGTATTTTAGTCTGTACTGTTTTATTGTTGGCGTTGTTTGTGCTTATAGTATTTCTAAATGAGTTTTACTCGTGTTTATGTCCTTTGTTTTATTGCTGTCTCATTAATAGTTTATGATTGTACTTATACATTTTCCATCGTTGTAATGTGTGTTTTGTAAAGGTTTTGACTGTGTCGTGTTTTTAATACTTTAGTTGTTTTATCCATACAGGTTTATTCATATTGTGTAAAATGCAGAGCGCCCTGTATATTGCCAGGAACCGCGCTATATGAGCTTTATGAACATTGGTTGACTGATTTATCATGGGTTGATTCCCAAACAGGAGTTGGAAATTCCTGTAGCCGGGTGGTGATTACATAGCCCCCAGGCGCCCACCCAGCCGGCCCCTGAACTCTCCTAGCCGGCACAGCGTGGGAAGTTGCATCATGCACCTTACTGGTCGTCTGTTACTTAAGAGTGAAACAAAGGGTATCTGTGTCAGGGAAGGGCCAAGGACTCACTGTCCCAGGCTACTGTAACCCTTAGATGTAATTTAGGTGCGGCCAGGTTTTCCCAGGGAAGGGTAGGGCCACGTAGAGAAATAGGGGTGGTGAGGGTCGCGCTAGAACAAGAGTGGACCGAGCATCTCAGTGGGAGGTGAGGGCGAAAGGTCAGCAACAATGTGCGAGGAGCATATCTTTAAAGAGTGGAGAAAAAGTTGAAGCAGTGAGTGAAGAGGCAGAGCAGTCAGTAAAGAGTCAGAGATTCGATTCACTCGTTCTTGAGTCGCTGTGCTCTCACAGTGACGTGAGAGAAAATAAAGTTACATGTAGATGTGAAGACGCCTTGTTGCTGTGTCCAGAGTGGAAGGATGACAGAGCCATTGCCACAGCTGCAATAAGTAACTAAACCCGCTACCGCTCGACCCTGTTACATTCCTACAAATACTTCCTTTATATTCTGCCCACGGTTACAAGCGATTGACATAATTTGCCGATAGTGTCTACTATACACTGATCGATGATTTTTTCCCACCGATTCTGATCGACAGTTTGTTAAGGCGTCATATAGATAGATCAGATGGAGTGCGAACAATAACGACAATTACTATTAATAAAATTGGAACATTTTAACAATGAAAACAAAAAATCTATCATATCAGCGTGTCGTGTTTTCATTGCGTTCTTTATCGCGATTGGTATCTTGACCTAGACAGCTAGTACATTTCTTCTCAACATTCCGGGCAGCTAATATCTCAAACATATAATATAATGGATTTAAATCTTTTCCTCAATCTTCTATTTCCTTATAATATGAATAATCTAATAAAAAGTCAGGCGATGATTCTCATAAACTCATTGTAAAAAGCTACCCCTGGTCTAGACTAAACAACAGTACACCTGGTTTGCTCCTTAATTCTGGAGATGACGTCATTTCTGCTGTTGTGCTCCCTGCTAAGTTTTCGGCAATCTCCAGCGCGGGGACTATCCTTCAAGCTACACTTTAATTGTATCAACATTCATACCTTCAAAAGCTCTGGTTTTGTTGTTGCTTATAATGCAATGGGTAATGAGTGGTTCTACATGGTGCAGGAATGCAACCAGGCTGGCATCGTCAGCTTTTGCCAAGATCAACCTCGTGCGAGTGTCATTCTCTGTTTGTGTCTTTTAAAAAAAAAAAAGATCAGAAAATGTGACAACATTTTATATAAAGCCGACCACAAGATAAACTATTTTAAATGCATTACTTGTCAATTATGAATTACCAATGCCTGGAAATGGTGTATTTAGAAAACAAGTACATGTATGCAAATCTCACGATTCAGAAAAACCAAAGTGCATGATTCCTGTTGGGAGTGTGAAATACAGTAACAACAAATGAACTGGGCCAAGCTAAATACCAAGAAACAAAGGTCAACATTTGGGGGAATTAACAATACTTCAGAACAAAGCACACAACACAATGAAATAAAACAAACAAGTCAGTGAAATATTTGATTTTTGAAGATTTACATAAAATTTATTAATTTTTTTTTTGGGGGGGTGTTACATATGCTCGTAAGATGCTGTAACTTTATTAGTCTAATCTGTGTTTGATAGCGTTATTTAAAATAGCAAACAACAAGAAGTAAGAACTGAGAAGAAAGTCCACCCAGCATCAATGTGAATGTCTAAAAAAAAACTTGTCAGTTTGAATTAAGTGCGATCAATGTTAATTTTGTTAGAAGCATGCTTCTGAAACAGTTGTCTGCTACTCTTGTAACTGAGCTTTAACACTAATTCAACAACTGTCTCGTCAACCCTTCTCGTTAACTGAATATAATTTATTCTCTCGTGCGTTTATGAAACTCACCGCCTCGTCATTAGCATTAAAAGACTGGCAAACAGCATCTGCTGTACCTAGCTCTTGTGTCTGGGTTCCAGCATCAGACACATACCTGTAAAATTACACATTAAAACATATTAACCATTATGTGACGAACTTTTCAACAATTCGTTTACTGATTTAATTAGATCTAGTGGATGTCACAGTATGTCTATACTACTCTATAGTCAGTTATAATTGCCTGCCGCAGTATTACGGTTGCCAATGTAAATAACTGCATTCACCAGCCTTATATCAGAGTTACCGTTTGTGATTCGTAAAACATTTTGCCAAGATTCACAGTGTCAATTACCTTTCTCTCTTCCAGGAGGACTTGAATTCCACAGATTCTAGTCTTTCATCTGTAAACATACTGAAAATATAGGTGTCCCTTTCTATCGCTAACCAAACTTCGTAGAGCGCTGCAGTATGTGTCGACGGCTATTCCGCATCATATGATATGTTTTTAAAGTAAATATTTCAAACAGCATTATTATCATTTAAAATAAAAATGTAATAAAACAAACACCTAAAGTTGTAAAAACTCTGTTCGACCAGTAAAAATATTGGCCCAATCAAACAAGGCAGACGTATGTCCTCTGTTTTTGTTCAAAATGGATGGTGCTCAAACACGTGTGCAGAAAGCCGTCTCGAAGATGGTGACAAGTTTGGACAAAGATTGCTTAAGAAAGCTTCAAGTGAGTTTGCGACACGATCAAATATTCTGTCTCGATGACCTGCTATGCATAATTAGATTCCATTTTATCCTGTCGTCAATTTTTCAAATGACATTACCCTACCCTTCACAATGCCCGATCTGACGATGTAAACATTGTCAATTCGACCATTCGCCGCATGACTAACCAACCAACTCGACCACGGCTCGAGGCAATAAGTAAATCAGTCATTGAAGTACATTCGGATTTACCATTCAGTTGAAGCCGATCACTGTTTTTCTAAAATAGTCGAATTAGCTGTGCTTTCCTTGTTACAAGTAACACCGAGGTCGAGTTCTCTCGCTTCTTGTTGCCTGGCATTGGTCGAGTTGGTGGGGTGAGCTGGTTTAGTCGAAGAGACGGACAAACGACGCATTTACACACAATTTGGTTTCTTAAAGCGTTATAGATCTATGAGTGCTTTTGTGCGACCATGCGTGTGTGCGCGCGCACGCGCGTTCATTCGTGCCTGCGTATGTGTACCTGAGAGAGTAAGAGCTAGGGCTTATCTTCATTTAGTAGTATTACCTTTGTGATCTTAATGCACAGATATTTAACAAATAAAAGTTCAAAGCCCATATTTATTTTTGCTATTGCTTCTATCAATATAATCTCCAGAATTTATAGTTGATATCATTTTTTTTTCAGGCTGACATGTATCGCTGCAGTACTAAATGTTGTGAGAATAGCACCTACAGCCTCGAGGAGGTACAGCAGTGCATTGATCTCTGCTCCACCAAAGTCAACAAAGCACAGAGCTACATTCAGAATGAACTTCAGGTGTATCAAGTATGCATAGTTCTACACAAGTTCCTTAGTTGTAAACATACCTACTTTAAAGTTTAGGTTATCATTTACAGTGGGCGTTGTTGGTGAAGTGGTCAGTGAGCCATTGGCCTCTTCGATCAGAAAACAATGGAGCATCAGACTTTCAGTTGGTCCAAGCAGATACTTCATATCTGTCAAAAGACTGCATCGGTGGTCTAACAGAAAAGTTATCTACTTCCGAGGCACGAGGTCAGTAGTTCGCACCCTGGCCGAGTCACACCTAAGATGCGTGACACCAGCCGTAGCACCAATGCAAGTTCAGTGCTCACATGTAACAGATTTGCTTCCAAGTTAACTTTAGTCTTGTGTCTGTGAAAATGTAATAACCTGAAAAGATATTAATAAGTAAACTTGCCACCAAGTTCGTCCACGCCAATACTGCGAAACAAAATGCTGGATCCCTGCTTCCATAGTGAGCATGTGAGTGAACCTTTCTTGGTGAATTGGCTATTGTATCAAAAATAAAAGGTGACATAGAAGTGAAATAGTCTAGTAGCTGCCCTGCGGATGTGTCTGGGACTCTAGGGAACAGCACCGGGACTGGTTGTCCCAGTCTCAGTGTGATGGTGGTGTGTGTGTGGGGGGGGGGGGAACCTCTGTTGTGACAGCAGTCCCAGTGTGGGCAGCACGTTAACTTGTCTCAAGCAACACCATCCTGATATGCACCTTGTTTGTGATGGGATGTTAAGTAATAAAAAGCAAAGCTGTCCCAAACATCTGTCAAAGAAATTTTGATCTTGGCGCATGTAGTAAGCAACATGCCTTTTCCTGATGTTCTAATCATAAACAGAAAAGCTCTAAATTGAATCCCACCTTTAGATGTGCAGGTTTCATTAATAACACTAGCCTGAGGTTTTCATGGCTGGACAAAGCACTGGGTCACAACCATCTGCCTGGGTTTTGTATTTCAATGTAATTTGGAAAAAAAACCACTTGTAAATAGTTATTACATGGACATAGATGTACGTGAGGCAGACTATTTTAGAAAAAGCAATTCGTGTCATATAATATGTAAATTATTTCTGTCAAGCATTTGCCTTTTGTAGTTATTCATTTTGTAATGTCATTCAATATGTATGATTTTTGGACAGTAACATCTTTCAGTGTTGCTATGATGGAATAAGTTAAGTCTACCAATGAATCAAATATTATTTCGGTGAGAGTTTTACAGACACTGATTATAGATATTTTATTGATCATTCAGTTCTTCTCGGAAACATGTGAGGTGTTAGAAATGATATTACTTGACATGGACTTTGGAGGATGTGATTATTGATTAAACTGTGTGTTTCTTATTGTTCAACCAATATCAATAACTCAGATCATCAGTTTGAGACTATAGTATAAGAGAGATCAGGAAATGTTGATAGATCATTCTGAACCAAGACATGAGGATTCTGTTTCCCACACAGAAACTTTCAAGTGTTGATGTGCTTGGATAATTGAATACGTGTACCCAATGTCATTAATAAACAGACTGACATACTTTCTATTAGTATTATCATTCTCCATAATTCAAAGTGCTCATCATGGCAGAGAATGAAATAATGTAGCTAGATTATAAATGGAATTTTTTTATGTCATAAACTGCCTGTACGGCCAAAAATGCACATCAGTATAGTGCCAAGTAAAAGTGCCATTTATTATCAGTCCTGTGCAGTGTGCTTACTTAGACCTTGTGACTTTTAGCGGCAATAAGGCGGTCAGAAAAGATGTCCTGCTGACTGCATTGGGATGAGAAAAAAGGGTTTGACTGTCTAAACTACTGATGAGTTTTTCTTCTTTTTTCCTTTCTTGCAGGATAGACTGCAGCGATGTGTAATGAGCTGTGAGGACAAAGTTCGAGACAAGATTTCAACTACAACCACTGAAGGGGACATGGCAAAATTCCGTGCAGAAGTTGAAGCATGCGCTGTAAAATGTGCAGACGACCATGTGGGACTTGTACCTGGCTTGACTAAGAAGCTTATAGACAGTCTAGCACATGATAAGCAGTAGGAAAGAACAAGAGCTAAAGAGTTTATTTTGTAGGTTTTTTAACAAAAATTGTATCGGAATGCAACAGCTCCCCCTGTTGCAGGTGTGTGCGATTTAGGAATATTTGTAGTGATAGTGGTGGTGCCAGCATTGGTGTGATGTACATGAGAGCATGGGATCAGGATACTTGGGGAGTCTTGAGAATGCCAATTTTGAACGTAGGATGCTGCCCTTGTTCTTATCATGTTCATGGTACGATTCAGCATGGAGGTGTTTTCTTGGGAACAGGGAACAAGAGACAACCAGATTGTTGTCTGATGTGTGCAGATGTTCTGTAAGTTTAGTTGGGTGTTTTGGATGCTATAAACGAAGTTTCCGAGTTGGTATTCTGGGCTGATTACATCAAGCTAACAGCACTGATGTGCAGCTGGAAAGCTATAGGCCTTGGAGAAAGAAAGCTGTCAGCAGTATGCATCCCACCACCATTTGGCAGCATTGCAGGAGAGCAGAAGAAATGAAGGAGTTTTTCGTGCTGAAAACCTTTATTTTCCATGTGAATATGCAGTAGGTAATTACATCAAAGTGCCAGCAGTCATCCTAGTTAGGTCAAAATGGATGGGAGACCACTGTACCATGCACATTACCGTTGAGCTTAAAATTAAACTGTGAAGTACATGTGCATTTGGTTTGCAGTGCTTTAGATTTATGTGATGACTTCGGGTGGATGAAATACTTTGTGGATGCATGTGATGACTTCTTAATAGAGTAGCTATTACCTATAGATGACCCTTTTTAATGAGATCAGTTGTCAGCAATTTTTGTTTCATCTATGATGACTGTAAAGTTCAGCTAACAGTTTGTACTCACCTTCATTTACTATTGAGAGCTCAAGCAAATGTGCCTGTGACATATTTGCTCGAGATGGAAATGATTAACAAATCACACACAAAAATCCGCTCACTGTAGTAATTGAGCAAATGTCCATAACAGGCACTACACCTCTGTTGAAATGCAACCATTAAAACAGATCATTACATTGTTTTAATTTTTTTGCCCTGTATGCATGCTGTATAATTCCATTTGCTGCACAATATGTAGTGTATTAAAAAGTGCCGTTTACACATGTATTGGATGACAGTAGATACCACGAGGCAAAAAGAGAGCCTCTGGGAGGTAGAATTTCAAAATTATTAAAAAATCCCCACTCATAACATGTCTCCTCATTTTCAGAGAGGAAAGATTGCTATGCAGCCTTTAACTGCATCATGAAGTATCTGCTTACTAGGAATTTACTGCATGGTAGGAATTTGTGTATCCATTCTATGGTAGACTGGTGTTTTGTATCTGGCACCTGGTTTAACTGCATAAATATATTAAATACTTTGTGAGTGGACAAATCTGTATATGAAGAGATTTAAGAACATTGACATCACATACGGAGATGACTGCCGCTTGGGCGGAGTTAAATGTGCATGATGACAGAAACTGATGAAAGCTAACTTCTGGGCACAGTCAACCTATCTGGGCAAAATATGCATGCATAATGTGCCTGATCTTGCCCAAATGACAAACTGTTCAACAGGTAGCTTCCCTGAAATATCGATGTTTGCACAAGTTAGCTAGTTTCATTTTTTTCTGATTCCCATGCCTAACTTCTGTAACAAGAACTTGGTGAATGTTTACATCTAAACACCAAATGTCCAAAACAGAATGGTCAGAGAGAGAAACTATGCACAAACTTGACCCCAAGGCATTTCATAAACACAAAGACTTGTCAAATGTTTCAGCTTTTATGCCAGTACATGCATGAAGTTACCCTTGGTATTTTGACATTTTGTATGTCTATAACAAAGAGTTGTACAAAGTGGGAAGTCAAGTCACAGAAGACTGCTGATCTTGCAGATATATAACAATCCATACAGAATGCAGCAAACTTAGCTATGCCAGCTACCAGTAAACCTATACAATACAATCTACAAGTAAAGAAGTATAAACATTAGTCCTTAGCACGATGCTGAAAATGAAGCAATAAAAATGGTATAATGTATCAGATCAAAATGGATGTGAATGCCCGCTGGTCAGGTTAAAAACTGCTGTATAATGTTTTGTAATTAATGGAATGCTAGAAGCCTTATGAGTATGCTACCATAAAAAAAGTAAACTCAAAACCAAAAAAATGTATACAATCTATTATTAACCCAAATGTATAAAACGTGAGAAATACAGATAATCGCACTGGTGGCCATGGACCAGCAATATTTCAGGCATACAGTCACCCCTAACAGTATTCTGAAAGATTGATTTCTGGCTTCAGGGAAGACTATCCATGATGCTTCTGAGGTCAGTTATGCTGGGATTTTTAACAGTTTGCCCTTTAAACAGGCCTTAACTGCAAGGCAGGATAGTTGCATTTTTAAACAGTAATTGCACAAGGCAAAGTGGATATGAAAAGCTCTCCCACTTCTCACCAGAGTCACTCTGCCTCTCAAATGGAATGACGAAGAATTAAATTACAGGTCTAACATCCTAAAACAAAGGCACTCCCTAAGTCTCATTTTGAACTGCCATACAGCAAACAAATGACAGTTACAGTTTTCAAAGAAAATGACACAATAGTGCAAAGCTGCATGTTTGGGAAAAAGATCTGATAGTCTGAAGATGCCAGCAGGAAAGATGATAAAAATCCAGCGAGATGAAAAGTAGAAAACAACAGGTTTCCAATGAAAAAAAAGAACTGTCATGACATGTCTAGAAATATGAAATGACCAAGCAAACAGTGCAAAAATAATAATGCTGATATATTAAAAAAATGTTGGACACTATCATGTACCATGCCCACCTACACCTGCACATGCCGGCATGCACCAAAACACATGTAACTAGAATGTAAATGTAGACTAAGCATTGAAAACTATTACATGCTGATCTGGTATAGTCGTTTCACTGATAAAAACACTTTCAAAAAGATGATGATGGCTGTGAAATATATTTCAAGTCACGAAACTTATATCAATCACACAATTTACAAATTGCTAAAATCCTTCTTAACATAATCCTTTTAAAAAGAAAATCCTGGAAATCCATAAATGGCCAAATACTCCCCAAACAGCAGCTTTATATTTTAAGGAGTTCATATTTTGTTGGCAAATTTTAAATTAACTACATACAGTTGTAAATGGAATGTCATACGCTGGCCACATAAAATGTGAAGAATGGAAATCTTTCTTCTGGAAAGTTCTTAGAAAGCATTTAAAGATTGCATGCTCAGTGAGGGAAATTCAGCTTCTGCTAACATAAATCACCACTCATATAGAGAAAATAGTTGCACTCCTGCAGTTAATGTTCTCAAAAGAAAAAAAAAACCGATGTAGCATCAAAACCCTACACAGAAATAACACAAAACACCACAAGCAATCAGCAGCTAAGGTTTATCTACATGTGGAGAGGTTATCTCAATGATGCCTCTTCATTGCAGAAGCACACAAGACACAAACACATGATCAAATGACACAGTGAAGCACCACGCTGCATTACATCCAGAAAATCTTAAAACATGCTGTTCCATGACAACTGCGAAAGCTTGTTGATGGCAGTGTTCATCATGTGTTGAATCAGCCACTCCTGTGCAAAAGTTGTGTTAAGTTAAAGGTCCCTGCACACCTACATTAAAAATTTCTAGCACCACAAAACCACCTATGAACACTTAGTAAATGCAGATCTGCAAATACATTTGTTCCTCTTTGCTGTGGTTTTAATAGGTCCCCTTCTCCCCCTTCCTGACAGAGGTTTTCCACAAAATGTTTATCATAGTTTATAGTCTGTCAATGTGATGACTTCATTATCCTAATTATGGATTGCACTTTCTCCTTATGTTAAAAGTCACATACATCTAGGACACTTATCTATGCTGAAATAAACTAAAAATATAGTACAAAAAATTTTACACTGCAAACTATGACATATGATGTTTACTAACACAAACAAAATGCTGATAAAGAAAGTTATAAAATAGAATAATGTTACTTGATGGAATAATATGTACACACATTTTATATACAAATTTGTTGTACACACTTTTCAGAGTGACAGTCTGCTTAGAAGTAAGGTGTTTCATATTTTTAAACCATTAAAAATTTTTTTACAATCTACCGATTGTGAAGGTTAATGAAGGCTGAGAAGCAAACAACTAGGTTTAGTCAGAAACCAGCCAGCTGTGCCAGGTTGAAAAAAATATCTTGATGTAACTTAATGTTCATGTTTGCATTGTATTTCAAAAAGTCTTTAATCCCTTCCCTCATGGAGTCTGGGACAGCAGTGAATCAGTCTCAGGTGGCAATATGCTTGCTTCAGAGATGTGCTGGTACAAAGAAAAAAAACTTTCCAAAAAAAGTTGCTTTTTTTCAAACAGTTTACAGATACACATTGTTTCAGGTGCAGCAATAAACAGTTAAGGATTATTTTGAACAATCCATAATGCTGTACTCATTGCACAAAAAAAATGGAGTTGACACAGGTGAAGAGAAACCCCATGCTGCAAAACAAAGCTTAAGTGAAATCACCAAAGAAAGATTGTGGGAGATTTTGAAAAGCCAGAACCTCTACCCTTCCCTGCCGCCAACCTCTCTCCCATCCACTTTCTGTCAAACACTCATGAAGGTACACTTTTTTTCAAACTCTAACATGGATCACTAACCTTATATACACAAAGCATGACGTATAAAAAAGACAACAACAAAAAAACCACACAGCAAAAGGAAGGAAAGAACAAAGTAGGATAGTGAATATACACTTAAGCAGGAGCATGATATGCTAACTGTTGAAATGGAAATATATTGTGTATTGAGCATAAGGTGTCAATGTACATAAACATAAAAATTATGACAATACATATTTGAAACTAGCTCTACATTTCAGTGAAGCAGTATTACATGCAGTCAGAATGGCACAGAAACTTGTAATGATGTAGGCCAGATATAGTTGTTTAAAAAATTCTTGCAGACAAATCTTAGCATAAGATTTCTGATTTCAAATAAAATGTATATATTTGTGTACTGGGCCAAAATAAATGTCATGAATGCATAGAAGTGGGACTGCCTGAATGCTGAAATTAAAGGGTGAATGTCAGGATTATTAAATCACTAAAGTCAAATCGTTTGAAGTACGTGCATCTTAAAAAATCTCACACAAATGAAAGAAAACAAAGAAGGGAGGACAAGAGAAAATTCTAGGAAACTAATGCATGTCCCTCCGAACACCCCAGAATGAAGAAATCTTACTTGGTTATAAATGTCACGGCCATTAATTTGAGATTGCAAATGAGTGCATGTCAAAACCAACGTCAAAATACATAATAACACCTCCATAGTACACACCTGTCTCTGATACAGATACAGATAAATTAAGAAAATGAGGCCAAATTGTCCAGATATTGAAAAGGAGGTTTTCAAATGAACATATTTAGCTTCCTATGTTAAATGCTTTTGTATTTTAAACCGTACCTTGCATGCAAAACTAGCATAAAAACCAACAAGGAGAGAACCCTGAATAAGCAATGCTTTGGCTGCATCTTTCACTTATGAGAGCAAGTGGAGGGAGCAAAAATTGCATGCAAGTCTATTATGTTTTTTTTTAAAGGTTTCAGCACACTCCCTTCATTTTGTGGACCTGATAAAATCAAAAGAAAACAAGTTCTCCATGGCTTTCTAACAATTTCAGCACTCCCCTTTTTCCAATTTATGGCTATACAAGTTGTGATTCAAAAGTCCAATTTATGGACCACACAAGTTGTGATTCACAATTAGTACACGGCAAGATTCAGTTCACAGATCATGGTTTGTATGCAATGTGTGCTGCATTTCATACACGGACAAGCACACACCAAGACATTCCTAAAGCAAGTGTTCCCAGATCATTGCAGATTACGAAATTTCAAACAGCACCACACTAAAATCATAACTAAAGCTAATTGCATCTTTGGCTGTGGTCATGGCAGTCCTGGCACAGAAGAGGAATGAAAAGACAACACACAGCACATCCACATTTTAAACAACCACCTGATCTGGCCAACACAAAAATGTTCCCTCTGATTTTAGGAAATGACTGGGTAGGAACTCACTTCTTCCATAGATGTGAAAATTTCTAGTCCCACAACTCTATCAGTGTAACTTTTGAAAATACACATACTGCTACTGCATCCTCAGCATTTCAAAAACAAATGTGCAAAAGGAAATATGCTAATACCCTTTTTTGAACAGCACCATCGCTTAAGAAAAGATCAATTTACAGTCCTGACTGGACACCTTTCTTAATATCCCTGGCAGCTGATTGGTAGTAATATTTGCATCCCTCTGCTTGTCACATTTTACGTGTGAACAGGAAAGGACTCTCCAACACAGTGAGTAGACAACACATATCTTTACATCAGAAGATCATCCTCCATCATTGGTCTAGCTCATCTTACAGGCACACAGAATCTGCAGAAAAGTGTCTGCTCCTAGTCTGAGAATAACGTGTAAGAATGACATTTATTAAGAATCAATCAATCATACCATTTCTGTTCAGCTTTTAAACAACAAAAAAGAAAAAAAAATCCTGAAAACCAAATCATCAACTTGTTTTGCCCAAGAAAAATATGGTAAAAGCACAAACTTTCAGCATCATTTACTATATAAGTTCTTTTATCATTTATGGGATTCACACATCAGTGGTTTCTAATGAGAAAACACGAGGTCTTCTCAATTCTACACACACTTGTTAACACCATTCACAACTGGCTCACCATGACCTTTTAGCTGGATAAAATCACAGACAAATTATTTCCAGATATAAACTCTCACATCTGAATTACTCAGGTATGCACATCTAACTGTCATATAACATTAAGCACATTTGAAAAAAAAACCATCTGAACCCACAATTTTAGAAAATTTAGAAACAAATGAGTAACTGGAATGCAGAAGTGAGAAAACATCTGAAGCTCAAGGTAAACGCTACTGGCAAAGATTTATTTTATTTTTTAAAAAAAACATTGAAGATTAAGGACACAAAACATGGAATATGCATGTTATGGAGACATGTTCCCTTCTAAGGACAATGTTTCTAGGTGATTTGTGTAAAAATTATTTCCTCACATTCAGCAAAGTCTGTAGTAATTCATTAAGCTAGTTTGTATAATCAAGGCAAGACCTTTCTTAAGACAATAAGGTCAGAAACAATTAGTAATAAAAGGCTTATTGCTTAGCTGATGTCTTGATTTAGTGTTTTCAACAGGAAAGGCTGAGAAAAGTGATGACAAGTTGTAATGCAGCAATATTCACAGCAGTAAGAACAGACAGACAATAATCTACGCGCGCACACACACATGCTCATCTGAAAAACACAGATTTTCACTGCTAGAAGCCACTCTTCCCTTACCAAGTCAACAACTGCTCTTGATTTCTTTTAAAGGAGTAAGGCACAGATTTAAATCAATGCAGACACCTTAAAAATGCAATATGAGCCAGTAGATTTTGCATTATAGAAAAATAACTGAAAGAGTACAAATGTACATTGTACAAATCCAAGACAGGTGGGACACAATGACCATTCGTGATTTTCTTAAAAAAATACAGAACACATCAAGTACTCAAGCCTGGATGGTGTAAGACTTGTACTCAGTCTTTCAATGCTGCAACATAAAGGACTTGGGGGACATGTACATATAGAGCATAACAAATGAAACAAGCGAGCATGGCAAAATGAATGTCACTCAATGACTGCCAGCATGATGTTAGCGATCCCATCAATACTATGCTTATATTTTGCTAATTTTTGTTTAGGGCCTCTTTTTTGTCTTATCAATCTAAAACTATTGCAGACATAGGAAAACCTAAGGCTCTACAAACAGATTCTAAACATGCAGAAAATTGCCTTTTCTTACTAATACACACTTCATCATTTTCCCTGCATCTGATGATTGGCCATATCCTCTATTCAGCTGAGAAGATCAATTCTATTATAAACAAGTTAGATTCTATTTTTCTACTTGTCATCATCATCAACATCATCAAGCATTTTCTGCTCTTTCTTCTCAGCCTGGTACATCTGCATTTCTTCGGGCCTCTTTCGCCTGAAGAATCCAATCTGCAATGACATGGCAAGCATGAATCAGTCAGTGACCAAACACTCAGGTCATTGCTGGGGTAACAAGGTGTCTTCCAGACAGTAAGAACATCGTCAAAAACAGAAGTGGGAGACGTTTGTTACTACATTTTGAAGCACAGCAAGACTAAATGAATGAATCAACAAGTAAACAAGCCAAAAAATTGTACTTATCAGAAATAAATGTCCATCTTACTCTCAAGCATGCACTTATGAGTAAACTCAAACATGCACGCATGTGTAGACATATATGTAGGCAGGTGAGCTACTGGTGAATGATCTCTCACATGCACATGCACCCAATCATGTTTGCACACACACATATCATGCACACACACATAACACACACACAGAGGCAGAGCATAAGAGAAAGACAATGCAGCCAGAAGGCAATTTGGAAAAAAAATGCTTCGAAAGTGACAGGAAAAAAATCAGTAACACTGCACAAAAAGAATCAAAAGCACTTGTTTGTCAAAACCTTTAGGTGTGATGAGAGGGGAGGAGGAAGGGGAAACATGAAGGCAAACTCCTCCATTCTTAAGTTTAAGCGATCAATGTCATAAGCCCAAGAACAACAATGCAAAAAATGTTAGAATCTGACCTTGTACAGAATGAAAATGATGATCGCCAGCAGGACTATGCCACCTAGGACTGCAAGGAGAATTACCCACCATGCAACCTGCTGGGTTCCAGAATCCTTGAAGTCTGGCACTGCGTATGTAACCGCCTGCACGGAAGACACAAAGAATTGATACCACCAAGCAACATACTTACTGCTGTGCCTTTCAAATACATGTAACTGCAAATGCCTGACTAGTGCATGGAATAATGTGAATTATCAAGACTTCTTGCACAACAATGCAAAAATCTGCTCTCAAGTCAGTAGAGAAAAAAAAACCCCAGCCATCCATAGGAAAGATTTCAGCTAGTTTTGCCATACTCAACATTTCCTCAATGAAACAGAAGCAAAAAGTGCATCTACAGAGAAGATATGATCTGGTTTTAATGAAAAACTATATTTTATTGCCAGGAGTTGACATAGTCCTTTATAACAATTTTGATTTGATTTTGCCAAAGTTTGTAAGAACAACGTAAGTGAGATTCATGTCTATGGGCAAACTACAAAGCTGAACTAAAACTCCATCATTCAGAATGGTCAAAAGAGATCAGAGGGGGTGGGAAACACTTGCTGTCTTTTTTTGCTTACTAATCAGCATGCGAAACCTTTGTAGGTCTACACAGTGAATTCATGTATAACATGCAGAATAAGCACACACTGATGATACATCAGAATAATGCATGATGACTCACCTCTGCTTTATTATCACTTTGATCTTCTTTTATTCTAAGGGCAGGGTCAATCTCCACAAAAGCATAAGAACTGATCTTCACATCTCCTACCCTCCTGTAGTCCTTCAATGCCAGAAAGTATCATAAAAATCTTCAATTTATTGGTGATTTATCCTCATGTTTCCAGAAATGCTATTATTCTGTCCCATGCAAACGAGACTAATTTCACAATAAATTTAGGAAAATGACAGATGCACAAGGTCTGTCATGACAACCACCAAAAAAAAAAAAAAAAAACCAATTCACACTCTCTGTCATAAAAAATGTGCCGGGCTGTGAGTTCAGATTGAATTTTTACAGTGCATATTATGAAACTGATGACCAACAATTAATACAAGCATCAAACCTAGCTTTGCACTGGAATGTACTCAGTGGCCATGTACAATTGTTCTAAAGGATCTACAAATGTAAAAAACCATTTGTGTGCTTGTAAAAGTGCCCTCTCCCATAACCGAGCAATTGTCCTAAAGGATGTAATAAACCATTTGTGTACCTGTAAAAGAGTGCTCTCCCATAACCGGGCTCTTAGTGTAATCTGGACATATCCCACTTTTTCTTCCAGATTTGGTAGGATACAGGTTATTTTACGGCACTGTGCAGTCTTTGGTGTGCAGCCCTGCAGAATGAAAGAGTTAAACAAGATACATGTGTATAAGAGATAAACCAATTGTTTAACTTGCTGATAGGCATAATCATATTGCTTTACACTTTACACTTTTACTTCATTCTTTCACTTTCTTTGGCATTTGCCTAAAATAATGAAGAACAATGCAGGAAATATCTGAAGCATGTTTCTCTTAATTTTTTTCACAATTTTCTGCAAGTACACAAAAGGCAAATGGCAAAATGAAAACACAAACATAAAAAAGAATGAGCATAAAGGGAAGTTTTAACTGCATATCTGCCAAGAGGACGCAGTTTTCAGCTATAAATGTAGAATTTATTGCAAGTAAGAATAAAAAGTCTGTTCAAACTTCAAAACAACTTTGAGGATAGTGCATGTACTTCAGCCTCTATCAACCAAAATCATATAAACAAATTTTGAATGTGACCTCTGAAAGGCATAATAAATTCTTTTTGAATGCATGAAACTAAATAATCCATCAAGATACTAAGGGTATTTTCACAGGAAATCAGTAATGCTAATACAATTTTTACAAACTGACCAGTTCTACCCAGTTTCCTTGTGACCGCTTGACTCTGGTCTCACTTTCAGTTGCACGCTTTCTGCGTCTAGCCTGCCTGTCAAGGGACTGCACTCGGTCGACTGTGACGGGAGCTGCCTGGGGCTCCACAGCCTGGAAAAAAAATATTAAAATTTAAGACAAAGACCTGCCCATCTTATGAGAGTAATACTTGTAAACTCTCATACACATGCATGTGGACACACACACACACAAATAGAAACAGTCTGCAAAATGCAGGATTTTACTACACTGAGATAAATACCTGCCATCTTAACTCTTTGACCCCATTGGGTTCGGCTAACTTGCGACGACTAAACGACTAGCGACTCCGCGCAACCGACAAACTTGTGACGAATTTAAACATTTGCAGCGACGCATTTAACGGATAAGGGAAGTAAACTTTCTATCATTGTAAAGCTCTTTCATCGGTTGTTTGCCCTACACTGTCTAAATGAGTTTCCGAAACAGTTTCGGCTTGCCAAATGAGGTTTAGTGTAGCGGCTGGCCAGGTCTACTTCCATCGTTCACATTGGCTACACGTGTTTCGTTTGTTGTGTGTGCAAAAAGTGACTGTATTCGGCACCAAATAGTAAGTAGTATTTAATATTTTTAACTAAAAGTATTGTTTCCATTGTGATGCCGAAGAATAGATCTTTCTAAATATGTAAAATATATTACTGTGTGTGTGGTAGTTTTTAAGCGGTATTTTTTTTAAAACGTGTAAATCTATGCGGGCTCTATGTGGCCTCTAGGGTTTCTTAGCCTTGCGGGTCCCTGTGGGGTCAAAGAGTTAATATAGGACTATTCAACAAATGCCCAAACCCAAGCACCCTGAAATGCATGGTGGAAACATATTGCAAAATCCAACATTTCTACACATTGACATTAAAGACATGCTCATTGGAAAACCATCTACACAAATGTGATCAATGTCACTTATAGGCTGCAGGGCAGTCCACAGCTGACACCAACAAGCTGTGAAAACTGACCAAGAGTGGATGCTAATCACCTAGAGAATCATGTTCCGACAGTTTTTTCCCTTTGATTCCTCCCCTTCCCTAATCTCCAGTTGTGTGTTGCTCACAGTCTATCTTACCTTTATCTGTAATGGATTCACTGTGTCCTTTTCCTCTACTGAGCACGATGCTCGCCCTTTTTCTATCTGCAAATCGTAAAAATCAGAATAAGTTCTTGATGCCTGTGAGACAGTTATTCAGCATACATCCACAAGACTTTACTTGTGGTAAATACACATAGCCTGTCTAAATTTTTGTCCAAAAGCTGTACCCAGACCTGCCTAGCCAAGAGCCATGCAAGGCAAATTTTGATTTTTGTTACCATGTTTTGTACATGTGTAGAAGTAGAAGATACACACTAATGTACAGGGATTTGGTGTTGTATAGCCACCTGTCAGAGCCCCCCAAGGAGCAACAGACGAGCTGATGTGCCTATCCAGACACATAATTGTACGAGAGTGCTGTGGATATCTCATCCCACAATGAGTTGAAGCTGTTAAGGCTCAGTATTGTGCCGAGCACAGTGGACATTTGCTGAGGCAGATGCATAGCTGAACGAACTACCTTGTTTTGACAGCAGTGTGATGTGATACAAGTAAGGTATTGCACTTTTATTACCTGCCACTTTGAAGCTGTCCGACTAGTAGGTGGTGATGCTTACTGGTTCACCCTACAGCTAGTAACGACAAGGACTAGAGAGACTTGGCCTAGTTCGAGAACTTAGAAAGACTGAACTGTGATGAACTGTCTGCTGACTAGTCACTCTCGAAGAAGTGATAAGACAGATTGAATGATTATTGAATGCTGATGAACAGTGATAGAAAGACTGAACCATGGTAAGCTATCTGATGATTATTGAATATTGATGAATGGTGATAGAACTGCTGAAGTGATAACTTATGAACCCACCAGTTGATATGTTAGGCAATGTGACATCCGCTATTTAGATTATTATATGTGCCCATGTTAGTGTTAGTATTGTAGTGAGAAGACAGAGTAGTGAGGGAGAAGTTTAGCAGTGGATGCTTGGTGACAGAGTAGCGCCCAAGCGAAAAGTGTTACGTAGTTGTAACGACAGAGTGGAATGTGAGAGTGGAAGTGAGTGTGTTAATTAGTGAAAGAATAAAAAGAGGCGGGGTCCTTCTTTTAGGAAAAAAACTAACATTCTTGTGTCTCGTATTCTTGTCTGTGTGGAGTCAAGTGTAAGCCTGATGTGTGAGAGTAGGGCGAAGGAGGGTGTGACAATGCACCAGGCCATGTTCTGGAACCAGCTATGACACATTCATGGAAACTGTGCAAAGGATAGAAATGACAGAAGCTGCTTAAATTAGCTGTGAACAACCCAACATACTGATACATACTGAAGAAGTGTCTGTCTCTTACCATTTGCAAACTATTTTCCAAGCATTACTATTTAGTTTCATCAAATGATGAAAGAAAACCATTAATTTTTCCTCCTTTCAGCCTTTCTTTAAACTCAAGACCACAACAGTACCTATGTACTTACAATAGGGTTTTCCATTAGGTACAGAAGATATTTGCCTTGTCCAGCTTGTCCGCCCCCAACTTCATATGGCCACATAATAGTTAGTGTTGATCTGGTCACATTGTTATTGCCACGGTTAGACACCTACAAAAGAATGGTACAATGAAAAACGGGTATAAATAAAAGCAAAATGAATGTTACAGAAATACAAAAAACTCTGTAACCAGTCCGAACTCATCTAATAAAACAGTACTTCTTCCATGTAAATCATCAACATGTCCAGATTTGTTGATTTCCCTCTTTCATAATTTTAAGGAGAAAGAGATGGTGAAAGTCTGCCAACAGAGATTTGTAAAATTATCTGCTTCTACTTACTCAAAAAATGTTTACACTGTGGGAGTGCTGTGAGAACTATTAATGATGTGACACTAGCCACAAGAATTTCTAAAGAGACTGAAAATTTTGACAAAACTTCTGGAAAATGCCTGTCCACAAGGCAGAAACCCTCCCCCAACAACAACAGGAGAAACAAACCAGTTGGCTGTTTATTGTTTCACATCCAGTCAACAAGGAAGCTGTACCTCTAAGAAAGGAGAGAAAGGGGTTACAAACAAGTGCTAGGGAAAGGGAAGGAAAGCAGAACGTCAGCCAAAAGCCCTTGATGGGCAGCCTTGCAAACAGCTGCCAAAAGCAGAAAAAGTGAGCGTGCCAAAAACAGGATAAAAAACCATGAACCTCTTTATCAGCAGCAGTCACCCTTCGCTGACATGCTATGGGCCAGCCCAAGAAATAAATCAGTCCCAATAAGCCAGTTAGCCATGGCAACAGACACAAATGTAGATTACATAAAGTGCAGGGCATACTCACAATGTACGTGTGATTCACAGCTGCACCAATGTCAGTCTCAGACTTCATTGCACTTGCCCCTCGTGGCTCCCCAGCACACAGGATCTGGTCATCAGGACGAACGTTCCTGGGAAGAGCGGGACAAAACCAACAGTTGATAAAATTCAGCTTCCTTAACCCTACAGGGACGTCGTCGCCGGTTAACCGGCGACGACGTAAATGAGCCAAGAGGACGCGGTGCCGACAAACTTACGACGAATTCAAAACTTTGCAGCGACGCATTTAACGGTGTAAGGGAGGTAAACCTTATATCATTGTGAAGCTCTATCATCGGTTGTTTCCCCTGCACTGTCTAAATGAGTTTCGGAAACAGTTTCGGCTTGCCAAACGAGGTTTAGAGTAGTGACCCTCCAGGTCTACTTCCGTCGTTCACACTGGATCTACGGGTTTAATTTGTTGTGTGTTGTTGTGTGTGCAAAAAGTGACTGTATTTGGGACCAAATAGTATTATTTAATATTTTCAACTAAAAGTATTGTTTCCATTGTGTTGCCGATCTTTCTAAATATGTAAAATATATTGCTGTGAGTGTGGTAGTTTTTAAGCGGTAATTTTTTTTAAACGTTAAATCTATGCGGTCTCTATGCGGCCTCTGGGGTTGCTCAGCCCTGCGGTCCCTGCGTCCCTGAAGAGTTAATATCAAAGCCCCACCTTCTCCAGAAGGCTGAGTGCTTTTTCCTGAACTTGCATCACGAAGAGGGCTCTTTGGGCAGCTTCAGAAACCATATGATGCAAAGACCTGTCTTGACATGCTGTCAAGTGAAAACATTGGACAGATGCAGATGCTCCACATGCTCTGATGCTTACTTCTATGTTTTTGTTCTGTTACTGACAGATGCACCGACCTGGTTTTTAGAGTTTCTCATATTTGATTTCTGAAGCTGCTCCAGGAGGCCCTTCTTAGTGAAAAAATAAATCAGGGAAGTGGGATCCAAACCCACAGCTCCCTGTATCAGTGACCAGCAAGTTGCCGCTATGCTATGAATGGCCCTTTGATATTATAGCCATTTTTTCCTACAGTTCATACTTGACTGAATATCTGAGCCCTCTCTTCATGGTTGTCATATCTGTGTGTTGGTGTTATTAATATATATGGGTACAATGTTGGTTGTCTTTTCAAATAAAACAACACTTTCTCTGGATCTTGCTCACAAAGAATACAAAGAAAGTTACAAGCAAGGTTTGTCTCCAGAATGCAAAGAAACTTACGAGCTAACAACAAGGTTTGTCTCCAGAATGACAGTGAACAAGAACACTTGAAGGTCGTTCTGTGGTGTCTGCTCTGTACTTGACCTGGAGGTATGAAGAAATGAACTGTTAGCCATAACTTTCACAAGAACCACTGACGAAAGGCTGCTAGATGCTAGTGAGTCTGCCAAATTAAAATATATATTTTTTTAAATTACCAATAATAAATGGTAAGTTTATGCACATAAAAACTGTTCATTATCCTGTTTATTTCCACACGTGTATGAAAGTTCTGCTCAAGAGTAAAGTCATGAATTTTTAAAGACATAAGGGAGAAGGAACCCAAATACAGTAAAACCTCCCTATTAAGACTTTGGAAAATGCAACAAAACCAGGTCTTCGCTGAGAGGGGTCTCAATAGGAAGGAGTGTAGCATAGTGTAGCCAAGCACACAGACATACAGATTAGTGGTTTAATGATGACATTTCAGTATTGTAAGCTCCCTTGGTCACATGCGTCTGCATATGGCTATGTTTAGCGCTGCCAATACCTTTGTTGGAGTTATTTTTCGATAATTTAAGCGCTTGGTCCTCATTTGTTCTTTATTAATTATAATTTGCACCTTGAGGATTTCATGTATTTGTCCTATGTTGTGTTCGTCGTTGAATCCTAGTTGTCAACACACGCTTAGTGAGCGGGCTGACTTCATTAACATGGATTCTCTGTATGCACACTTGGTGCACCCAGGGTTAGCTGTGTGAAGAATAGCGCCGTTATAAAGAAAGGTATGGCAGATCTTTTTAGAGGATCTGCCAAGTTCCTTTCTTTCAGCCCTCTCTTTGCTACATGTTTGGGTATGGTAAGCTCCCTTGGTCACATGCATCTGCATACGGCTATGTTGAGCGCTGCCAGTACCTTTGTTGGAGTTATCTTTCGGAAATTTGACATTTTGACAGAAAGTAACCATGCCTGTAAACGACTGGATGCTTAGTTACACATGCTGGGCAAGCCATAAAAAAATAACTGGCACATTAGTTGATCCCGGATTTTCGGCGGACAGATTCTTTTTTGGGTGGAAAGACATTGCATTTTGGCAGACTATTCCCATGCCTATATTTAAGAGGGGGTCGTAATAGGGAAAGTCTTGATAGGGAGGTTTTACTGTAACTAACAAGATTTTTATAATGTAAAAAATACAAACAGGAGGTTTCAGAAGGCTTACGTGTTCACCCAGACTGTAATGTTGAGAGTCTTATCTGTTGCCTGCAAACGGTTGGTGCTGAGTCTTATGGAAAATGTCACAGACGATCGCTGTTTTAGGGGGTTTCCAATATCGTCACAGACAATGAGTGTGTCATCATTCACTCCAACTGGCTTGGGATTGCACTTGACAGCCGAGTCCTAAAACAAATAGTTTTATTTTGTGAAGCTTATCAAACTGAAATTCAGCAGAACTGTACACATTTTATGAGGCATTAGCCTACATTGATCACTAAATTAGAACAATTAAACAATGTAATTCTATTTAATATGTAAACCCTTTTCAAAGTGCTTTTGCACACCATTCAATCCATGGAAAGGCTCGTAACTTTTTACCTGTCCTTCACCGCTGACTCCCTGATAGTCCATTAGTGGAGGTTTCTGAACGAAAACACGGGTCAAGTATGCTGCTTCGCCAAGGTTGGTTATTGTGACATTCAGCAAGGTGTTGACTTTATCCCCAACTCGGACAAGGTACTTTCCTTCATCCATAGGCTGCGCCAGCCTGGCTTCAAATGTAAGGTTGCTGTGGCAAAGGTTGTCATCTCCACATTCTTTGACGAAGTCAACCTGTTTAAGAAGATACAAAAAAGTAATGGAAAGGTTAGTCAACACAAAAGACCAGATTCCCAAGTTGCAGTTTTATCAAACCAGATTTTAGCACTGCCCAGACTGTAAGGTGCTGCTTAATGAAGAATGATACATTTGCTTTTGAGGGGTTTCATGGTGAAGAAGCAGCTGATGCTAGGACAAGGAAAGGCCTGGTCATCTAAAAAGCAAAGTGCTCTGTTTATGAAGTGGGTCAGGATGTCAGCAAACAATCTACAAGCCTTGTTGTCATAGTAATAACCACTTAACCACTGCACCACTGGATCAAGAAAAATGCCACCACTTCTTTATTTAAAAAAAAAAGCAGCAGCAAGACAAAACAGAAATATGACACAACAGACTGAAGAAATAAGAACTGATAAAGCAACAATGTCAGGTCACACAGGTCAGTATGGGCTTTTTTCTTAGGGTCTTTGTATCTTTTGCCCATGCTCCTTGCACAGCAAGAGATGACAATTAAGGTCAGCAAAACGTGGCTCTGACCGTTACAATCTATAAATGATCTTTGAAGTAGGTGTTTAGTGTTTTCTGTCTCACCAATCTAAACCAGAGTAGGGGAGATGGTACATGAGATTACGTAGACAATGTTTTTGTTAACTTAGATTTATCTCCAAGTGGCAATCACTTGTTCCTTTTTACTCAAGAATAATTTTTGTTGCCGATGTTATAAGATAAACCAAACAGTAAGTGACTGGGTAGTTGGTATGTGGCATAATAGGAATATAGTCAGATGTGTATTGATGTAGTTAAAAATGAGCAAAAGCATGTGTTCTTAAATTGAACAACTTGGCATTGACACGTGTACTAACGCTGCAAGAATCAATGGCGCCTGAAGCATCAAAAAGCAAATAAAGTACCATAGTCCCTCTGAGCTACGACCCCCTCACAGACAGACATGACGAACATCACTCGAGGGTTATACAAATGGGAAAATGCAAAAGCAAATCACATTTTTCTTAAATCTTTGGTTGAAATGTAAATTATGGGTATGTTAAGCTTTTGACACTTGACAAGCGCAAATTGTGGATAAATTAACCTATTAAAAATTGTATAAAGTGATTCTATAGACCTTGAACTATTTCAACTCATGTTTGTGCCATGTTTCAAAATGGCAATGATTTGAACAATCTGATGCTGACAGTTTGGCAGTGCCTTCAAAGTTGTGCAGGGATATTAATGTTTATCTGAGTGCACTCTGAGGTAACGTTAACGTTTAAATTGAATAAAATCATTTTTGAATTATTGAAGAGACCTTGAATTACTTCAACTTGTGTCTGCCCAGTGTTTACCGGAAAAGAAGATGTTTCACTATTTAACATTTTTTAGACATGCCTTCATACTTTCCATAATCGTCAATTTCAGATATATTAAGCATCAAGTACTTAAAAGTGCATGTTGGTATTATATTCTGCCATAACAACCATTATATGTGGATGCATCTGTTCATGTCTGCATGGACTTCAATCCATCAATCCATCAGGGAAAGAGGAGAGTGGAGGTTTTTTTTTAATGTCTTTTTTCTTGACAAATTTTATACCGTGTAAATTACATTCGTGAAAAATGAGAAAATTATCACTGCCAATTGCTGCAAACAGCTGCGAGTAGGTAGATGAGTTTATTTTCAATATATGCATTATCTGACTAAGCTGTAGGCTATTCTGTAGTTTTTATGTCAGTTGTCTGTCTTGTCAATTTTCAAAAGTTTTTGCAAAGTCTTATAAAAGGGGATCTACTGTATTCATATAAAGGCCATACCATGTGCCACTGGTGCATTAAATCAGAAAACAGCTCGTTTCCGAAGCAGCACAAAAACCTGCCTCAGTTTTCTGCTGCTTTAAGGTTGTGCTGGTCTGCTGAAAAAGTCTAATGGTCTGCTGTGTTCTGATACACAGGACCAAAAATCTAGAGACCACTTCCACACAAAAATGAACACTGAAGAAATTTCACATAAACATACCATTTCTGAGACGGTGTTGGGCTCCGTTCCTACAGCACCCACTGTTGACAAGATTGGGTACGTGTTTATGTCAGGAAGCTTCTCTCCAGGTTTAGGCCAGGTGTATGATGGCTCATTTTGTGAGAAGGTCACAGTGAGTTCCATTGGATTGAGTTTGTCTGCAAACACATCCTGCAGAACAAAATAACAGTATTTAAAATCTTGTATTAAAAACAGTTTCGTTCAAGTGTATGCATTACAGAAAATGTTCATGTGTGTGCATCTATGTTTTTGTGTGTCCATGTGTGTGTGCAATGTAGAGATGCATAGATGTGTGTATATACACACACATTTGTATGCACAAAAGGTCATCCGAGATGAGAAAAGAAAAAGAGAGGAAGAGGGCTGCAGAGGGCTATCTAGAATCTAAAATGAATGTACTTCCAATTTTTCACCTAAAATGAATGTTACCTCCAAAATTTGTTTTTGATGCAAACTTGTTAAACATGGTCACACTTACGAACCTACAGTTTTTTTTTCTTTGGAAACACATGCATAATCATACCGCTTTAGCACAAATAATACTGCCTTTAGTACAAATGATACTGCCTTAGTACAAATCACATGGATGAAAGCAAAAAAGTCTCCTATACTGGAAACATATTTTTGTTTGTGCACCCTTTCTCACTATATATAAATACAAACACACACACACATCATCAGACATCTCTGAAATAATAATCTGATAATTTCATCATGTGTTGCCATCTTTGTTTTTATGTACTTCTGGGCGTTCTGGCAAGCCTTCTCAAACTTTATTGCTAAGCGTAACTTGCCAATATCTTTGGTAATGGTTAGATTTCTAACATGCCCAACATCTTTGCAATGTGGATCAGGTATAACCAAAAGCAAACAACTGGTGCACTGCATCACAGGTCAGTGAACCTGGCAAAACTGGCACAAAAGAAAAAGTCCACTATACGAATTTCCATATAAATACGGGAAGTCTTGCACTGTAGGTTATCCTTGAAACTTTAGTTCTTGTGACCAGAGATAAACAGCATACATTCAAGATTTATCTGGTTGTCATGATCAGCAGTTCTGAGACAAAAGAACAAAATGTGGTGACGTACCTTTAGATAAGCCAGTTGATCAATGCAAGCCATCACCCTAGATGCCTGACTATTCAGCTTTACAGAACCTTCAGCAAACTTTTTGCTGGCATCAGTTGAATTGACAAGTTCAAGACGAGAAAAGCTGCGGCTTCTTTCTGCATCCACTCTGTAGTTTATCAGAGGCCCTTCCTGGAAGCTAGTTAAATAAAAAGTCAACTTAATTACAAAATATTTATCATATAATGGAAGGCAAAACACTATTGATGTCTCTTGCATCTGATCCATATTAACAAATTTTCTGTAAATTTATCACAAATATACATAGCTATTTACCCTTCCAATTAAAAAAATCCTAGTGGAACTGAACAGTGATTTCAATAGTAACGATGTAATGTTGCATATTGCATTAATTTGCATAAAGAATAAATTGTGAACACTCACCCTGGATGAAACTTTAACTTCAAACATAGCAAGGCTCATGTGAAGGGGGGAAAATGGGTGAAATTTACTGTTTGCTCAGAAAATGCTGGTCAAGCTGACAAGTGCAAATTTAACACTACATATACTTTGTGACAGCCTTTATTTAACACCTTACAAAACTGTAACTGTCCTCCAGAATTTTCCTAGCACCATAGACAGTTATTTTTCACACCAACATTTTGCAAATGTATTTAAAATGTATCCAGTCTTGGTTCTAAAAACTTAGAAAGGTGACTTTGTCATCATCGGCAGAAGCCAGAAGAATATTCATTCTGTTTCTGGGTTTCTCAAACAATTGTTTTGTTGCAAATCCCATCACTTGCATGTAGTATTGCTTCCACAAAGCATAAAACTCTTGAGTGTGAGCAAAAATTTTGAACTGAGCTTAAGTAACTGTAATATGCAAATTCATCTCTATCAGCAGATTTTCTTAAAATTTTTAAATACTTCCATAAATACTTCTCTCAAGTACAAGACTTTTTGTGTGTGCAGAGTTGTTCATTAAGAGGGACTTAATGCCTGGAAACATTTTTGCTATTTCTGACAATATTATTTAAACGACAATTACCCTTAACAAAGTCTAGGATTGGCAAGATCCCAATCTGTTCAGAGGCTCACCTGCTGGAGGGTTCAGCTGTGAATCTGAGACAAATCTTTAGCTGCACACAGCGCTTCTGGGCTTTGTTGAAAGGACAGAACTGTGCTTGCTCCAGGTCAATCATTTTGGGGGACACTGTTATGACAGGTGACAAACGAATAATCGCTCTTGCACGAATCAGTGCCACCTGCGAAGTCTCATACGATCCCACCAAAAGGTCTGGGTAACCATTAGAGTCCAGATCTAAACCTCCAGACAAGGAGCTTCCAAATGACTGAAACTGGGCACCATTAGGCATATCACTGGCTGGTATTCTCTGTTGAAATCAAAATAAAATAAACAATTGGGACATGCAATTTAAAAAACTTGAAAAAGCAAAGAAACAACTCTTTCAGAGCACTGACAGTGATATAGGAAAGTAGTACAGTACGGGAAAAACAAATCTGACGGAGATTAGCATCACCTTGTTAAAACAATTCTCTCTTTTTTTAAAAGTAACCCAAAACTTTTTTCAAAAAAGTAGATCAAACAACATACTTGTGCAAACATTTCAACCACTCCGTTCTGAGACCCATGATAGATATAAACTGTTCCATTGCCTTCATATGGTGCACCCACGGCAAAATCTGCAGAAAATGTCATGTTTGTGACACAGTGCATCCTTAAAAATGCCTAATAATAGAATGTTTAAAATTATGTTTGCATTTTCCATGAATATGCGGAAGTAAACAAATTAAATACTGCCTTACTGTTGGTATCATGGGCTGTTCTGCTAGCTTTCAGGGAGGTAACTCTGCCATCCAGCCATCACAATAACAGCCTATTATTCAAAGTTCCAAGGATGGCTCATTTAAAGTTTTTGCACAAAGCATAATACCTTTACATCTGCTTACTTCTGTTTAAAAATAGTCACCTTCCAGCATCTAGGCTTCAACTGCCCACTGATTCTGGCTAACAGTGACACCACAAAACACCAGGGTGATCTTTCACCAAGCCAAATCCCATTGCATTCAAAGATATACTTGCCACACTTTATCAACCACAATTCAATCACTGGCCAACAAAATGCACTCAAGGAAGCGGAGAAGTTTGTCCCAGCTTATATCCTTTTCAGATCACTATATATAACATTCTAAATACTGAAATCTCTGGTTTTAGTAAAGACAAAACTGTAGCCAAGGGAAAAAAGCATCTACCTTTCTTGGTTTCCTCCCTTAGATTTTAAAAAGAAAGGTCTTAAATCACTTATTACGTGCTTGTTTTATAGTTAAAATTTAAAGTTTATAAACAAAACTTAAAAATCTACGATCCTTCGTTGCCTAATAGACCCAATTATTAGGGGCTTGTCATATGGCTAACATTTTAAGCCAAAACTTAAAAATCCTCTGCATTTCCTTCTGACCTTGGTATCCATCGTGATTCACGTCTCCTAGCTTGGCCAGGCTTATTCCAAATCGAGCATGCTCACAGCCTAGCTGAATACATTCGGCATCACTCATCTTTCTGCTTAGAATTTTTGTAGGTACTGATGTGTTGTTGATCTGTGAATAAACAAGGCATAGATGCGAGTCACCGATTGATCTGGATAAATTAAGCATGAAGAATGGAATTGTCACAAGTGTGCTGATGCAGGCTAAAAGCTACTGGCACTGTACAATTCTACCCGATGACCAGACATATCATCCAGAAAACAACTACATGCTTTTCAATTTCAAATGTGTATTTTGCTGGCTCTAAATACCCTCTTCCCCCACCCACCCTGTCACATCTCAGCAAAGAAATATCTTACTAGATTTCTCCCACCGAGGTAAACATAGACTGCACCACCATAGCCACTCTCATAGTAGTATGGAGCTCCAACAATCAAGTCATCAAACCTGAAATAAACAAAGCATTTGATAAAATAAAATGCTTAGGATTAGCATACGTGATGCATAATGAGGACCAGTTAGATACTGCTGTTAACTACCGAGAAGCTTAATAAAACAGGGGGAAACTCAAGAAACAAATAGGAAAACACAGAATCCTATTCATCTCAAAACAGATTACAGCTGCATGTGAGGAGCATGTTTGTTTTTACCTTAAATAACAGAAGTTCTTATCTACCCTTAAGATTCCATTTCCAGCATACACCTGCACAGACCTACCCATCATTATTGAGATCCATAGAAAGCAGACTTGATCCAAATCCTGCGAAGTCACGTTCACCTACCAGTTTCTGTTCAGGTTTATAATACAAATCTTGCTTACTGAGATCAACCAAGTTGAAGATCACTACCTCTCCCTTTTCATTGGAGCGTGGAGCACCAGACACAAAATACAACTTTTTTGTTGCGTCAAATTTTCCTACTGCTGTTGAATATCCTGAAATCAGAAAGCAGACAAGTAATTGGAAGACTGAGTGCAAGACTGAGTCAGAAGGTGAGAAATTTACTAGGCACTCAAGTGAACTAAGTGGATGAGTGAGCAGCCAATCATGCCCATGCATGCTAATGTGTATTTTAAGTCTTTAACCCTAGTTTCCACAGATGTATAATACCCATGACAACTGCTGTGGCACCAGTTACCAAACGTGTCAGATAAAATTTTAAAAAAACTACTACAATTTTTTAAGTTGCAAATTTGTTCAAGGGAAATCACAAATCAAACTGTGTCTAAGAGCATGTATCCAGTTTTATCAGCTAGAATTTTTTGGATCTACATTGCATATGTGCAATGGCACTGCAAGTGCCATGTCTTAATGTTTTGGATAAGAGTGATGTTTTAGCAATGATACTGAAAACAAAAATAGTCTAATTCTTGAAATTATTTGGATTTTGAGAGAGATCAATAACTATTCGATAATGCAAAAAGGACTGATGACAGAGGTGGTGATGCAGACCAGCAAATGAACTTATTCAAAGTGATGACAATATGACATTAGATCAGTCATATTGATACTAAATAAGTTAAAAGCAAACAAAACAGTGAAACTTCTTCTCTAGAGTGGGGAAGAGGGGTGTGTATTAGTGGTTTTTTTAACTCATTCCCATCTCATGAAATGACTGCTAGTCTTTAAGTCACAGTCATATAATTTTTAAGTGTTAAAAACAGCAAGCACCCTGGCCAGATTACCTTTAGACACAAAAGAGTTAATGGCTGCATGTAGATGTATTACAGCAAACAGATGTGCACAAGGACACTGACCCAGTCCGCAGAATATGTGTACATTGCAAGCAAAATGCAGTGAGAGCATAATAATTGCAGTGTGAGCTCATTGCTGTATGCTTGTAACTGTATCCAGTTCCAAATGCACGGACAAAGATCACAGGAAGACCATTACATACCTAGGTAAGAATACTTGTCAGTTGGTGGAGCCAGTGCAGTAGCTGCTCCCTCCTCGTTCGTATTGACAGGAACAGGTGTATTGAAAGTTGTATAAGATTTTTCAATGGAATCACTAATATTTACCATGAACATCACACCTATGGATAAAGAAGACAATGCTCATAATCACATCCACTTAATTTTACAGCATATACATTCAGTGCTCTGATATTGATCGTTGGCAAACCAAGAACTGTCATCCTTTACAATGTCAGTTATTTTCATCCAGTCCTACTGTACTCTTCAGCGTGTAGGTCAGCAACAAAAGGTTACACATTCATGGAATGGAATAATCGCAAAGTTGATTGTTCTTGTAAATCCACAGCTAGACACTGTTCACTGCTATTTTTGTCAAATAATATCTGTTTATAAGACTGTTTCTAAATGTCATTTTAAAAAGCACATGAAAACATCCTTTGCTGGTTTTTATGCTTTTCGAGGTCCCTTTTATAAGGAGGTAAAAGATGTCTGAGATTTTTATTATTGCTCTGATATTTATGTGAATTTGTTCACCACCACAGGCATGCATGAAAGTTCAAAATATCTCATTAAATTAAAATACCCATGGTTGACAGACCTTACCTCGCCAGAAGACTGATCCAGGAGCTCCCATAACCATGCTATCCTCCTGCAAATAGTAGGGCAAAGTATGCACTACGTGCTATGCCATGTGCAGCAAAGCATGCAAATCTATTGCGCACACAAATATCAAGATGATATGCACATCCAAGGATATCACTGCTCCAAAAACACTCTAAACTCTTATTGTTCTTTTTATTGGACTCTTTGAGAGTCAGGGTTAGCAGAGATTTTCTTTTGTTGTGATCCTTTTAATAAGTCATTTCCATTACATTGTACTTTTAACCTGTTCATTTAAGCTGTTTCACAGACATTTACAAAACAACAAAGAATCTTCATTTAGACAGGATTTTTACAAATAAAAAAACTGCTCTTTGAAATTCTAAAGTAGTGTGATCAAATTGTGCCATGAATGTATTTTTGTAGGTGTTTGATGATTATTTACTTGACTGTGTTCTGACCAGACTGCTCACACATTATAATATACCTACCAACCCATTCAGTTTTCCTGTAGTTCTTGCATGGGAAATAGACATTCCTAGTCCCTCTATGGCCAAAAACCAAATTTCTTAGCTGAATTTGTGTTTCTTTAGCAATACTTACCATGACGTAGTGCTAAGTTCTCAAGTTAGTGATCCCTAACCACACCTTACAAACAAAAAAATTTGACAACCCTGGTAAAACCCTTTCGTGCATGTGAAGACTTGGTGCATCCTCTGTGCACAATACTCACTGGCAATTCAAGCTGACTTTCGAAAGCCCAGGAACACCAAAAAGGGGGAGGGGAAGTTTATTATGGGTCATGGTAAGTATTGCTAAAGAAACACAAATTTAGCTAGCAAATTTGGTTTTTCTCATCACAATACTGTACCATGAGCCTGAGTGCAGAGTAGCACAAAAAGGAGGCAGGTGAAAGAAAACTTACCAGCATTAGGAGGCAGTGATCTGCCACAGATGTTGTGCAACCACTGCAGCCACAACACCAAAGTAACTGTCCTCCCAGCATCAGAAGCGATTCCTCAGATAAAAATTAATGAAGGGCCTTCGTCCACCAGTAGGCTGCCTGAAGCATGTCACAGAGTGCAAAAGACTGGTATGCCAAGGAAGCAGCCCAAGGCTTCACCTCATGCGATCGAGCCGCAGACAAAGGAAATCTGACCCACCACCACCGTTTCTGCCACAGCTTACACTTGCCGGATAACAGTTGAAACACAGCGTGAGATGGTAGCCCTTAAAATCTCTCAAGTCTGGTCAGCCTGCAGCATGAGGAACAGTTGTCTCTAAGTGGGGCCTGTAAAGGACGCATACAGTGCCTGTACTCACGCAGCGCATGAACCGGACAATTAAGCATGTCAGGGTCAGATGGGGCAAGAACCATGGACAGTGGTGGAATGGAGACCTTGGGGGGGGACGTGGGTCACCAGAGCATGAATTCTTGGCCAAAAATCAGGGCAGGAAGGACAAGGAAAGACAACAATCTCGTTTCCTCTGCACTGAAGCTTCAAGCTCAAAAACAGCATGAACCTCGCTGGCACGACAGATGCAAGCATCACCAAGAAAGCTGATTTTAAAGACAAGTCTGCCAAGGAGGACTGACAGTTCATCCAAAGGGCTGTGCAAATGAGCCAGGACCAGAAAAAGGTCCCAGGCTGGCACCCAGTGGTGAGCCACAGATCAACCCTGAGATGAGTGCAACATTGCCATGCAATGAAACGCCAAACTGCTAAAGGGTGCAGAGAATGGCTGCTCTTTGCCCCCCAAACAGCAGAAATGGACAGGTGGAGCATATCTGCCAAGAAAGACAAGTGATTGGCGAGATTAACACCTGAGGCTGGGTTGGATCTACCCCATGGCACCACCCTATCCAATGCCTCCAGTAAGCGTCACAGACTCAGTTCGTGGAACTGCGACATGCAGTAGCCAAAAATGCCAGGGCTGGGGCCGACACCCCTTGACGCCAAGTACAAATGGCTACAAAAGCCAGTCATACAGATGGAACCAGGTACACATAGACCGGAACCCATTTGCTGAACTGTGTGGTGAACAGGCCAACAAGCAGCCAGAAACAGGATCGCCACACTGGGTCCAGGACCTAGCAAACAAGGGTCCGCTCTGTCTCGAGCACACAGTGCAGATGACTCAGCAGATTGGCCAGCACACTGATGGGTCCTGCCACATGAGCTGCAGACAAGAAGAAGCCGTGAGCATGTACCCAATGCCACAGCTCTTCTACCTGAGTCAAGAGGGAGGTAGAGTGAATGCTGCCCTGACGGTTGATGTAGGCAATCACAGCCAAGTTGTCCGAGGAAATCCGGATATGAACGAGGCAGAACATCATGCAAATGCTTATTGTATGGGTCGCAGGAACACCGCTGAGAGAGGGATCAGCAAGATCAACACCACCAGCATTCATTCCCATCAGTGATGCAACCTGATGGGCAGTGAACAGACCCCTCGGCTATGCAGGCAATCAAGTGCTGTAGCCGGTCAATGCAGCAGGATGCAAGGTGCACTGTCCAGCACACCATGTCGAACAACATCTTGAGAAATGTGAATGTGCCAGAAGAACATCCCACTTGTTGAGATTGATGGAAAATCCAAGCTGGCAAGCCACAGACAGGGCCAAATGTCTGTGCCAGTTGCAGGGCAGTTCCAGGCATAGGTGGAATGGGTTGCCCAAGGGACCCCCACCAGAAAAGCATGGGTGACTTCCGGTGGATGGCCATGGAAAGCAGCACTAAACTGGAACTGCCCTGCCCAAGCTGATGGAAGCAGCCCCAGTCAATTCCATTCTCACAAGAAAACAACAAATCAGCTGCGACCATTCCCCCTCCATCACACCCAGCAGGTGGCAGGCATCAACATGACAGAGAACTCTGTTGAGAGGGAACAATGACATCTGCAGGTGGGAAGCTCACAGCTGCATCCTCAACAACCCGGCTCCAAAAGCAGCGGAAGCAGTGTCACTGGACAGCAGAAGCACCCAATGATGAAGCAAGCCTCTGGAGTGAGCCATCACACACATACTGAAGTTTGTCTGCAATGTCAGTGCGGGGGGTCGAACCGCAACACCACTGGGAAAACACGGTTGATGCCACCAGTGCAGGACAAGACATGGGTGGTCATGAGGGGCCCTCTCCCCACACTGTCTTGAACACGTACCCACTGCACACCAACATCTGCTGGCAGGCGAGACAGAAACTCAGCAGGAGGGGGAGCAACCGAAACCGGGCATGGGATGCTGTCCAGTCCAGTCACAGTCACCAACAGGGAGTGGGCAGAAGTGGAAGCAGACACATGCACAGGTGCAAGGGAGACAGTGGCCACTGATGACAGTCCACAAAAGTCAGCCAGGGGAACTGGTAAAGTGATGATGTCATCTGAAGCAGCGACTCTCTGGGACACCCAGACAGAAGAACCAACTAACAAGCAAGTTGCAACAAAAGCAAAAACTAACATAGTAACTGCAAGTAAAAGCAATCAGTGCAAAGTGTGAGTACAGGCATGACACCGTAACACAGACATCATGCGCAAGCAAGTGACATGCGAGCATACGTAAGCACACCACACTGAATGCAACTGTCTAAAAACAGCAAGCAGTACAGACGAAAAACGAGAATTCTGACAAAAAGATAATAATGACCAAGGGTACTTCCATGAAGCATGCACACAAGCATGCGTTCCACGCGTGTAGTTTAGACTTTTGCATCAAAGCTAGAAGAAAGAACATGACCAATTCTAGCAAACAACAACCAAAGTGGGAAAATAAACATCTGCAGACAGCAATTTTGTTGAGGGGTGTAGTGGGGGAAATATGCAGGATGGATTTGGCAGTCTGCCAAAGGATCTGAATCATAACAGGACCACAACTGACCACAACCATACCAAAAATTGGATAATATATGATACGGAAGATAATAAGGAACACTAAAGTAGTTTTCCAACTGCGAATGTGTTTTTAACTGAAAAAGAAAACTCATAACTGCTCACATTCTCAACTGTAATTAAATTTAAAAATAAAATTACAACTTTAGGCGGATCATCCTCACCTGTCCAATAACTGCACTGACACCAGCTTGGCATAGGCCGAAATCCTCCAGAAAATTGACATGAGACTTGCCCAGGCAAGGAAACCATGGGGACTCATGTTGCAATTCTTGATTTAATGTGTGGCATATACCCAATGCTGCGTTATTCTGGATGAAGCGGTGAGCACATGTCTGCAGGAAAAGTAAACCAGTGTTTCACAAATGGTGAGGTAATATACAGGCTTCTAAGTGTTATTTCTTCACATAAATTTACAGTACTGTAAAAATAAAGTAGTATCCTCATAAACATTACCTTCTACTACTTTTACATACAGTAAAACCTGTCTTGTGGGGAAACCCTAATTGGTTCCACACAAAAGTGTCCCTACATGAAAGGTGGCCCTTGATCATGGGTGCCCCTAATTTGCAACTCAGGACCATACATGCATGTACTTCGTAAAAACCGTTCATGAGAGATAGGGGGATAGAAAGAGAATAATAAGGGAAAAAAATCATAAAACCAATCACTAGCTAGAGAGGGAAACATTTATTATACAGTAAAACCTCCTATATAAGACCTGCCATATACAACTTCCTCCAGCATACAACCCAAAACATTTTGATGGAGATCATTTTCTATATGAACAACCTCCCATTTACGAATACCTCCTTAACCCAACCACCATCCGACGAAAGTGGCCAGTTCTGCACAGCTTATGGTCAAGCGGAAAAAGGTTAGCAGACTTCTTTTTGCAAAGATTTTCACTGAGAAATGAGAAATGTCAACCCAAAATCTCATGAGAAGCGCAAAAGTTTTAAATCAAGAAAAGACATTGAAAGCGCTTCTAACAAAGAAGCAACAAAGAGAAGTCGGCAATAAATATTGTATCTGACATCCATTTACGACTTTACACCTAACGGACTGAAGGAAGTGATGGTTCTGTACAATACACAACTTGCATGTCTTTTTTGGCATTTCACAGAATGAGAAATAGTTTATATAACAGATTTTGCTGTTGTTTATTCCTGAAAGTCTTATTTTATATACTATGTATAACCATTTGTTTCAGCCGATTCGCCACATTCAGTAACTGAAAGGTCAGGCAGACACAGCTGAATTACATCTTGTTCACACTTTCTAGCCTAGCGAAAGCAGAGTTAGCTGCAGGTGTCCAGACTTTATGTCTTTCATGTCACTAGGCTGCTTGCCAGCAGGGATCGGTATCCCTTCTTTGTTGGGAGAAATGTGACGTGATGCAACATACACCAGTCTCGGAGATCTGTGATCTACAGCATCACAGTGAGATCCACAGCTGGTTAACTAATTTGATTTGGGGAAGAAGGGGATGTCACCAGACAGTCAGAGCCTGAAATGTTTAATCCAATATAAACTGTGTGAGTTCTGAGGGGTAGGCAGCAGGCAGAGAGGTGCATAAATTTAATTAATGTGTGATCTCAGTAACTCAGATGACAAAAAAACATGTTTAACATGTAGTTCAGTGGTAAATAAAAAAAAATTTCAAAACATATTACAGTTGGCTGCCATGATAACGCACATGCAGATGTGTTTCTCACCCCATCCATCACTTTACATGTACTTACATGTACTAACAGTTCAGTGCAACTAATCCTCCCTTATAAGACACCTCCATTACAAGACCTGATTTTGGCTGGTTTTTTTTTCAAAGTGGTATGTTGGAAGTTTTACTGTATTGTATTGTATTTAACTGAAACCATATAAGTAAAATATACAGTACATTTTTAATGAATGAAATCTATTTGCAGTGACTTCCTTTACAATCTACAGCAGATTCTTTAAAAATTAATTCTAACATCAAGAAATCTGTCTTCCTTCATCCAAACTCTTGCAATATCATGCAATGACTTTCTATCTCTTTAAAAAAATTTACATGCTGACAGGGTTAGGGTTCAGCTTTTTTGTTTTCCCACAGCTGATTCTATGATCATTTACTGACTTGATGACCTAAACCATATATGTGTAAAGGCACTCTTAACAGGAAGTTTGTGGTATGAATTCTCAGATGAAGTCACGCATGAACACAAATGTGAAAAAATTGGGGAATGTGGTGGAGGTGGTGGAGACCCAAAAAGCATGTAAAGCTGTCCCCTCAGGACAGGTAAAGTTCAGTTGTTGTCACTGAAGCCACTGTCCCTGTCCACATTTGGCAGGTGACCTCTGGTCTAAGGTGATTAGCGCTGGAAACTAATCCGTGCTGATCAAAAGCAGCCGCTCATCTGCGGGGCCCCACAAGGCAGCTGTTATTGTTGTCACGTTACGGATGGTTTTCTACAGCGCTATGGTTCAGCACTGTGGTCTTTCATTGTATCTTTACATAGTATTGCATCTTTTCATTCATAGAATTGTTGACACGTTAGTGACGCATAAGAGTTTCGTAGTGATAGAAGAAAGACGTCATTTGTTCTTTAACAAAATCGCGTATGACTCAGGCTTCGGGGAACCAATGGAAAATACTAATTCAGGGGTGCATGGAAACGAAGAAAACATTGGGGGAGATTAAACGGATTTTTGGCAGTTCTAGTCTGGAGATACGGAGAGAGAGAGAACAGACGATTACAGCTGAGAGTGAAAAGACAGACAGCACAGGTAAAATAAAAAAATTCACATTTGTACTGCTAAACAACTAATGGTAATGATATAAAAAATTATGCTTTTTTTTTAAATCATGATATAATTTGTATGAAGTGTTATTTAATATAAGTAAATATAGAAAATACTTCAATAGGTATATACAAATAATGCATACAATATGGTTGATTTTTTAAAATATGCCATATGTATGGCCTTATAAAGCCTGTATAGCAATACAAAGTACTTGAAAACAAACGCATGTGTGCATGGACACACCCGTACACACAACAAAGGACACCTATGTAAATATACTAGTCACAACAGCACTCGTCATCTTACTCAGTATCGGTACTTTCTGTGTTTTGTGGTTCTTCATCCGTGCGTTCTGGGTCATAAGTGTAAGCTACTATTCCCAGATCCATAACGGAAATAATCTTGCGAATGTTCGCGATGTTACTAACAAAAGCATTTGCCGGATAGCTGTGACAATGCTGCTTTGAGCGCTGTTAGCTTTCTCCCTGCCTGGGTAACTGACGTCACTCATCAAGGCAACATGGCGGCTTCCATGTAAGGCCAATGAGCGGCATTAAAAGCTGGGTTGTAAGTGAACAGTTCTTTTGTAGCTTGAAATTTAGGGTTAAAAAGACTCACAACATCAATATTCATCAATTCAAGACAGGTTACTTCTAAGGTTAAGTTTTCTTTTAAGAACATCTTCTATTTAAGTACATATTTTGAAATGGTAGAAAGTTCACTTGTTAAAGAGGCAAGTCATTTTCAGAAAATTATTACAGGCCCTGGTTCCTTTCTAAAGCCTTTCATTTACTCACCACAATTTTTCCCCCTTTGCCAAAGCTTTGCAAGACCACACCAAGCCACTGATCCGAGACATCATCTGTCAAGCTACTGCTGGCTATAAACACAATGACAGATGTTATCACATCAACAGTAAAACACTTAGCTATGACTGGGTGGAGCAAAGTATGCTGACAAACAAAACATATATTTGCTGTCTAGTGATGACTTAAGGGTAAATTTAAATTGCTTCTCCTTTTCTTAAATGTTAAAACCCTCACATACTTCTCAAGTCCAAGAATTTTAAGGATAAACAAGATTACAACAGGCCTAATATAATACATATAAAACTAATTGCAATATGGAGCAAATTATTCTATTAAACTTTAATAAACCTTTCAAAATGGTTTCTATTCTATGAATTGACAATATCAGTTTTTCAGCATGCATTTATTAAAACCATAAAACTGAATTCACCATTCATAAGACATCAGATATACAATAGGCCCAATAACATGAAAAACTTTATATGGTCAGATTATTTAATCTTTTCAATTACTGCTTCATTAAAGATTAAATACATCACACCTAAATGGGACAATGTGAATTAAATGACTGAGCTCTTACTTCATGGTCTTTAAAAAAGAAACTGCAATGCATGCTAACTTACTTCTAAACAACTCACTTCTGACAACGACACATGAACTTACACATTTCTCTAGCATCCAGTACAAGGCAGTCTGTCTCAAGTGTGGAACTTGCATTACATTTGTAGATAGCACCTCCAGACACACTGTTTCCTACTTTTCTTTGTTGTTTGGGTGCACCAACCAAAATTCTGCAAAAAGAACAACAAAAGCATATACAACCACTTTTCCAGAGAACGAACCAATGAACAATTGGAACTGATAAATATGCACGTGAAGTGCAACCATCTTCTCATAACTGGTGGACCAGATGAAGTGGGTACCACAAAGTATGACCAATTCGCTAAAGGATACCAACATTTCTTCAAATTACATTTTTTCACAGAAGCTTTTCTACATGGCAGCTCTCTCCTGAAATGTCACAGCGACTCATGGATATTGTTTTTGATTTGTTTTTGCTTCCTTTTCCCCCATGAGTGCCCAAAGATCTGTGCCATAAAGTACACGTACAATGAAGCTCACTGATATGACTACAAAAAAAACCACCATGTAATAATGGATAAAACTACCCCAGACTCTTGAATTTGATTCACATGCATAAATTTGTAGTGTGTCCTTCAATAATAGTTTTAATACTGTGCCGCAGTCGACTCCACTGCCAAACAAATCAGGTCCCTTGCGCTGGTAGCATTTAAAAGAGAATAGACAAACACATCAGAGCATGCCACATGAAGGGAAAATCGGACTGTGTATCCTTGCGTCACGAAACATTTCATACACTGTGATACAGGGAGTGCGCGCATTGTGATATCTCCCTTTTAAGATGACTTGGGCGGTTGGATAAACGACTCACTGTAGGAAACAGCAGGCAAGCCATGACAGTCGAAACCATAATTAGTCATCCGACCCTTTTAAGAAGCTGGTCATTCCGGTTTATCCACACACCTCCTTCGTCAGTCATACTTTCGAGAAAAAAAGAAACAAATAAAAAGAAGAAAAAGGTCTAAATACTCCTGCTGCGCATGTCTTGTGTAAAATACACAAGAGCGTATGCACAAAACTGCACGCAGCAGCAGCACAAGTCGCGATGGCATCATAACCAGGGCGTTACTCACGAGTAATGTAACGCAACGGTGAACTTGTGACCATTAGTGCGTAATTAGTGCGTTTTCCCCCTCTGCCCGCATTGATTGACAGAACATGATACATGATTTACAGACCGAAAAGATAAGCCTGTCCCACGAGGTTCGAGGTAGAATATTAAAAATAAACAAATCCAAGAGTCGGAAAAATACCACGAAGTTTTCTAAAAATGGAGAAATAATCTGTTGTGGGGGTATTCGGTTTTCGTTACAGTCTCGCCGAGGAAAAAACGAAGAATCTCTTGACTGAAGGCAGATTTCGTTTTGAGGCTTGTCCCAGCAAAACTGGGTTGGGATTGCTTGCATAAGTGTTATTAACTACTATTCATACGTATAGACGTAAAATTTATAGGAAGAACGGGCCGTGCAACCGCCATATACAGCCCTGGGCTGGCTTGCATGTCTTTGCTATGACTATGAGTATGAGCTTTCGTAGCTGCTCTTCTGATCATAAAGAGTGGTCGTACGGCCCGTTCGCTATGTGTATTTTACATTACACCTGTACAAATGAACAGGAGATAAGAATACTCATGCAAACCAGCCGTGGGTGGATAGGCTTTTGCATCTCCTGTTTATAGGGATATAAAACACACTGGGCGAACGAGAGTCGCAAGAAATTCGGCCCGCCAAGAAATCTGGTCCGGGTCCGCTCTCTGTATGCCGGACCTAGCGACAAGCTGTCTTAAGAAATTCGGTCCGGCAAAAAGAAATCTGGTCCGACTTACAGATTGCGCATGCGCGAGTGGAGTGGTTAACCTTAACCCCAACCATACCCTACTTGCCCAAATGCTGAGACCAAAAACGATTGTAATTTAACCAACAACTGACGATTTAAATCCTTGGACCACATTTACCGCAGGAACCAATGACGCGTACGCATGTGTAAACTGTAACCTAACCGGACCCGGACCAGATTTCTTGGTAGACCGAATTTCTTGCAAACCAACTCTAGCACATGAAAACAGAAAACAGCGCGATTTTTTTTAAAACTTGTGTCAGCCCACTGGAATTCCTTGATGGCCTATCTTGTTATCCGATCCCGAAGACCGATAGTTCATTTCTCCAAAAATGAGTACTGTGAAATAGAGAAAATCTTTCCTGCAGATGGCTGGATTCATTCTACCCATCGCTGTTTTCATTAATTCAGCTTTCTCAAATCGTGCGAGACCTATCCCTTTAATTTTAAACTCGCGACTAGCCACTCCACGTGAATCTGCATGGCAAATGTAAGGAAACTCCCACTTTATCTGAACGAACAGAACAACTTCGATTATTTAAATAACACACTTCAACAAAGCCAGAAAAATCTCACGCTGATCCTAGTGGAAGATCGAACCCCTAAGACCCTTGACTTCATGTGCATTTTCTCTCGTTAGTACAAGAAGTGTCATGTCGTGAATGGTTGGTACTGATGATCCTTTCGGCGTTACTATGTATACGTGCATGCCCCATCTACTTTTCAGAACTTCTTACAATCTACACTCCAGTGAGACAGCTCCGCTCCTCTTCAAACGATCGCATTCTCTCAGTACCCCGCATCAGGACAAAAACATACGGACAGCGCATGTTCACCTTCTCCGCATCCACCCAATGGAACTCACTTCCCCACAACATTCGCCACTACCCATCACTACAGACTTTCAAACGAAACTTAAAAACTTTTCTTTTCCCCAAGTACCTTGACTGACGTTGCGACTGCCTGTCTGGATTAACTTACAACTTTTTCTGTTCATCCTCTTATGATATTTTTACACCCATCTGTGACTGAAAGACGATCTGTATCCCAACCTGTTGGTCAGTGTTGCGTTCATCTCTCCCTCTGTGTGTGTGTGTTTTTCGTTGTTATCACTAGAGTGTCTGTGTGCCTTGTCCGCGCGAAGTGTGCATGAAATGTGTTCTCGCGCGTTAAAAATCCACATTTATTATTATTATACGTATAGTTCAAGTGTTAAACATTTTTGCAATCGACTCCAAGTGTTTCCGTCGTTGTGCTCTTTTCACCTTTAGATCGACATCAGCAAAAATATATTCTTCCTCTCTTCCGTCTTCCAGTGTCCACCGTCTTTGTTTCACGCTCAGGTGGCAAATAAACTGTGTTTTCGGAACAAAGTTATGCGGTCATTGTCAAGCACGACAGGGGTGGATATTTTACACTGCACCACAATGAAATAGGCCACGGTTTACGGAAGGTCAACTAAACAGCACGCCGCCATGACTTCCGTCCACCCCACCCCCTAACAATTTATGCATGTTGCACGCAGCTGTGTGATACCCTTCCGATTACCAAACGATAATAGTTTAATACCGACAAATGTATACAGTAAACACTACCGTTTTGCGGAAAGGTAAATGCTCTGTGCACTGTCCAAGCCATTTTTAATAACCTTTCCGTACAGGCAAACAAAATTCTTGTTTGGTTGGGCTTTAGATACAAACTGGGTGCGTATCAAGAGAGTGTTGCACGAGACAACGTTCTGCCACACGTACGTGGGACTGCTGTCGCAACACAGCATGAAGTCCCACCCAGTTGCATTATACTGACACCGGGCCAACGAGTCCTAGTACTGTTCCATATATATATATATAGCCAGGGGTCTGGCAGGGCAGCTACCAGATTCCCAATTATTAAGTCTTAGGTATGACTCGACAGGGGGGCAGACCAGCATCGGAAGCGGACACCTTAACCATTAGACCTCCGAGACGGTCCAAAACTATCTTGGGATGAAGGCGGGGTATAATGAATAATAGTACAAATTTCAAACAAGGCAAGTGTAGTATTAAAGTTAACCCAATGAACGCGAACTTCCTTTTCATTTCCTGTAATTACGTATCAACTTTCATGGAGCATCGTGTTCATATTGCCTGTGCGGGACTTATGTATAAATGTTCTGTCGTCTGAAGGGTCTGAAGATAGGCTTCCCACTCTACCTTGTTCCTTCCAACAATTTTATCAGATTGAGGTAGACCTACATAAACAGTCACACAAAAACGGCCCTTTGCTTCCGCTTATTTCGCTATGATAGTCGACGATGCGTACCCTCGGAGCAAACCAGACCGTAAGGTCATTTAAAAATAGATTCCGGTGGACTAAAGGTCATTTCCGGTGGCAAGCCATAGGATTTCAACATCCTTAAGAAACACTGCTACTAGGTTAAAAGCAATAGTGGTTCCCAGTACAGTGATTGAATTTCGTGAAAAATATTTTTCAAAATTCCTTCAATCTCGGAAGCTCCTGATATATATATATACATGCCTATATACCGGAGTAGTAAGAGCATCAAACTGCCTAATAGTGGTAAATGGAACTGCCATTCCCGGTACACTTAACAAGGTTACATGAAGAATATAATTAACAATATGTTTGTAAACATCCATGTTTGGAAATACGTACCTTGTGTGCGTATGAGTGCATATGTGTATTGTGTGGCCATGGTTTAGTGATGCTCGCTAGTGTGAGTGCGTTTGCGTGGTTGTAGGTGAGTGTGGGAGTGTGTAGGCGTCTCTTCTCGCTTCTGTTTGTCGTACGCGCAAATGCATACTACAGATGGTTAGGCTCTGGTTCTGGGTAGAAACACGTTTTGCTTTTTTTAAAATAATGAAAATATCAGCAGTCGGTTAAGTAGACAGGAGGTATGGACTACCGAACAATTTATGACAATGTAAGTTTCTTTCCTACCAACCTAACCCGCCCCTTCCCCTTCCCTCTTCCTCCCTCCCCCGAACCCCCGAAAGACCTGCGAAAAGTAGCTCGCCATTTGATTGGCTCCGCTGTTTACACCTCCCAAATAGAGATCGTCATTTGATTGGCTCCAGTGAATTAGAGCTTTTACGTGCCTCTCGGCAAGTCCAGTTAGATCTACGAACGAGGCAACACGACGGTCAACTATGCCCATCACCACCGCACCTCTTCCTGGACGATAAATCTCGATTTGTTATTGTGATTTTGTTATATATAAACTTTAGCTGACTTGGTATTCAGAGACCCGTAAGTTAGGCCATGTGGATAACAGGATGCATTATTTCTCCTAGTGCACTAACAAATCATACTCAGTACTACAACAGACGCTCGGCACTGGAAAACAAGCTGAAAAATAGCGTAAGGGAAGTGGGGGGTATTTGTTGCTTAACGTCCAGCCGCAAACTATGAGCATATCAGGACGGTGTTGCTTAGACAAAGTTTACGTGCTGCCACACGTGGGACTGATGGCGCAACACGGGCCTCGGTTCCACCCAGTCACTTTATACTGACACCGGGCCAACCAGTCCTAGTACTGTTCCCTGTAGTGCCAGGCGTCTGGCAGGGCGGCTACTAGATTGCCTCGAAAGCGGACGCCTTAACTACTAGACCACCGAGGCGATCGCGTAAGGGAAGAAAGACTGCACTAGGCAAGCGAAACGAGAAACGTACCACACAAATCAAGAGATGCGGACGGACATCACTGGGGTTGTGGAGCTGTCAACACGGCTATGACAGACGAGAAACCATCAGTCGACCTCAAAAGTGACGTCTTTGTCGCGTCGTCTGCCGATTTGACTCCGACACTCGTGTTAAGATGTCCCATCAGATAGAAAGTAGGCGTACTGAAGCTAAAACGTGGCAATGGACAACGCAGCGCGTTCACCTGTTGGCAGGTAACGTGCGGAAGGGGGAGGGGATGGAAGGGACGTTTCCCAAACGCTGAGAGGAGCAAACGATCATGAACAGAAGTGCTATCTCCATCACTCATAAGCTGGTGCGAGGAGTGTATGTACGCTAAATGCACCATGAAAGACGAAGTCACTGGCGTTCCCTGGGAGCTGAAGTCTTGCTATCAGTCGTGAGTCAGCGGTGTTCGTATGCGTGTACTGTTGTCACATTTAGCTGCTTTGTGGGCCGTAATTTGCAGTAAATAAGAACTGATGAATGCAACAAAGCGACTGAGAACATCAAGAGGAAAGCCAGGTCCAGTAATCTCACACCCAGAAGGGGGCCAGGTGCACAGCACAGGGGCTAATCTGGAAGGCTAAATATCGCCGCTAGAGCATGGCACCGAACTTCGTAGATGACAGCTATAAAGCAGCTTACTGCTAGTCTCTAGCGGCGATATTTAGCCTGCCTCGTTAGCCCGTGTGCTATGCATCCAGCCTGACTTTAGACAGACTGGCAGCTCAGCTCCAAACACGGACTGCTTGACTGTGCGTTTAGTAATCTAGCATATTCCCATCCCTAGAAATTTCAGCGAAAACAACATGTACACTGAAGACCCATGCAGTTTTGAAGATACGATTTGAAAACGCATTTTGATGTTTTATACTGCTAGTGCTATCGAATGCAGACTGTTCTGAATCATTTATTATATAAATTGGAATATTTCGATGTAACTGCAGGGTTATGATGACCCTCATCAAAATACGCACGCCGACCACTGCCAAGCTTACAATACATGACGAGATGATCGCATGGTATGTCTCCTCGTCAGACTCCCCAGCAATGGTGTTGTACTAGAGTTCATTTGCAAATTAACAAGAACGACTTTTTAGGTCGTACAGAAACTGAAGATAGGAAGTAGGGAGAGAAAAAGAAAAGTTTAAAAAGTTACCATCTTTTAGCCCATGCACCTGTTCAACTTCTTGATGAGGCTATTATTAAAGCGTCAAAAGTTCTAAATTTTTACGCTACCGAATCGCACACGTGGTCCTCACATTCATGAAATATTAACCGCATACCACACCTACTTCTGCTCATAGCGAAATAAGCGGGGCTTCGTCTCCGTCATGTCGTGTACTTTTTTAATACGCATATATGAGCACCCTACTGCAGCTGAACACAGCTCTTTTATTCTGTTCAGCGAGAACAATACAGTACCTGATGGCACGCTGGAAAGCGAGACAATTGGGTGTGAGTAACGAAAGTGGGGTGGAGGGAACGAAATTATAATCATCGAGTTCGACAAGAGTGGTGCGGACCGACATCGAGCGGGATAGGCACAGCAACATTCCCTCCCACTCGCAACAACAGCCCACCGTGACATGGGGCCGATGTGCGAAGACAACGCTGACAGCCATCAACCGATTATCATTACAAAACTTAAGTTGCTCAGGACCATAAAGGAAGCGACTTAACGTATCCCCTGACCTTCACATTTATGCAGTTTAAAACATTAAGACAACGATTGACATTTATATTTTAAAACAACGATGAGACTGAGAAGAATAAAAAAAATCAGGCTTTAATTTAAAAATGGTTTCAAAAAAATAAACTGCAAAACTAAACAATAATTTCCACTGCGATAGGCTGTTTCCGCTCATGTAATATGTAACTGGTGACATTAGTAAAAGGAGAATGCGAGATAAAAACACAGATACACTGCGTTGCACAGTGCGGTTTATTGTCTAGTTTTAGCCTACTGCTGTATTACTAGTAAACGCAGTCTAGTATTTACTCACAAGTTCTCGGTTATCCTGTCCCCGCTGACGATTTGATGTTCTGAAACGGAATATCCAAAGTAACTGTTTTCGGGGCCTTTCTTTATAACAGCGAATCTAGGGTCTAAATTAAATCCACAACACAAAGAAAGCAGCACAATGAAGCCGAAACACAGTTCACTCCACCGACACACTCTGTTGTCCGCCATTCTCATGCGGGTCGGTACCCTGACGCTGATAATAGACAGGGAACGCCAAGTCTCGAGGTGCGCGTGGGATTAACGCGCGGTAACTTCCGGCAGAGATGGCTACCCGACAAATGTAAACATTGCACTGTATTTTCACTTGGTGTTTGGAAGACAGCTGGTAACGTTGGAAGGTTAATAAAGACGACTCAGCGCAATGTTGTCTAGTCTTGTAAAACAGCATCAAACCCGTCAACAAGCACGCAAAGAATTGCAAGGTTAGACGATCATACATTTCAAAGGTAGCTATAAATAAGAGAATGATTCAAGCCTGGGCAATGGCTATTCTATTCTGCCTGCTACTGGCTACTGATCTATTAAACTAGGAAGATTTATCACGTATTATTAATTTGAATTCGGTAAGTACTACACAGGGATTATCATATCTTTACAGCAGATTGTGTGCACAAAATATATTTGATATTAATTTAATATTATGAGCGCGGTTTCATTATTAAGTGGATGCATCGGAATCGTGACACATCCTTTCAAAATATCGTCGGATCAACTGTTGCAGTAGTCCAGCACTTGTGTGCAGTAGCAGTAAATGGTGTGGATTTGAGAGAGAGAGAGAGAGAGAGAGAGAGAGAGAGAGAGAACGTGTGCGTTCGTTTTAAGTTAGGCCCAAATAATTTTGCCGTTTTCTGTTTCTTCTGCAGATTATAATGAACACATAGTAACAATTTCCCCTTTCCTCCATTCAGTCTGAGTCATTTGCTCATTGGTTACTGCACCCCTTTTTCTTAGTTTTATCTGGTCATGTTGTTTAATGGTATATTGTGTACTATTTTATAACCTGTTAATAATTAAGAACAAGCACTGTTCCTTGTCTAACAATAAAACTTGCCTTTCCCTTATTACCACACATCATTTGTTTACATTCCATTGTCTTTTCAAATACTATATTTAATCATTAATATGAACAAAAACACATAGCAGAAATTTTCATCCACACTTTCAGTCATATTGAAATATTTACTTATGGGTGAAATTTTTTTCCTTATTTTGGCAAAACTCTTTTTTTTCTGAAGTCTTGCTACATAAGGAATTTCTTGTTTTCAAGATTCTGATTTTTGTTGTTTTTGGTCACAGTGTGTTGTAATTACTTAATGCTAGTTAATAGAAGTTGCTACTAACTGTTTCCACTTAGCTTGATTTTACAAACTTAATAACTTAAAACATCTCAAGATGAAGTAGTATGAAGAAAGTGAGTACAGTCGAATCCGGTTAATTGGACCACTGGATAATCGGACCAGCCGCTTATTCAGACCGAATCTTAAAGAACCGAAACAAATCCTATGTACATAAGCCTAATATTATTCGCTTATTTGGACCAAAATTCCGCTTAAATGGACCAAAGAACGTCACAGCGAATAAGAAAATTACGAAGAATTGTTATCCATCGACAACGAGCTTCAATGCTACGATGACAATGAAGATTACGACGCTGCAATTGCTGCTTGAATGGCAGCGAAACACACGACAGCATCGAAAGACCAGGAAAGTGAAGATGATGCCCCAGTGAGTTGGTGCAAGTGACAACACAGGATGCCAGGAAATGCATTGAAACTTTGCGCCGCTATTTCATGCAGGAGGGACGTCCCATTGCTGCGTTAGATGTTTGTGGTGATTTTGTTCAAGTGCAATCTGTCAAAAGAACGCGTCAGGTCACAATGGATAAGTTCTTCAAACGTTGACTGGAATTTGGTAAGAACTTTTTTTTTATTGTGATTTGCACATTGAGTGTACTGTACATGTATCGTGTAGATCGTTTCGAAGAATTTGTAAATTTATTTTCCAATAAATAAACAAAATTCGACTGTAGTTCTTGTGTGTTCGCCATAAGTGTGTGCCGCACAATAAAGGTCATAATGACATTTTACTACACTGTATTTTATGTGTAGCACGTCCCGTCTTAATTGTAACATAGGGCATGTTCGTGTAATCGGACCAGCCGGTTATTAGGACCAAAATCATCGCATCCCGATGTGGTCCGATTAACCGGATTCGACTGTATATATTTAATATTTTATATTTATTAAATCTTGTTCATTGTGAGGTGTATTAGTCAGCATGAAGATAGATATCCTCTTTATTATTTTTATTTTGGAAAAGTTTCACCCTTAACTGGATTTAAATTGTTAAAAAATATATATATATATTTAACCATAAAATTTAGAATAAAAAATTTCTTCAGCTAATTTTTTTTAAATTATTCAAACGTCACCATTCTCATCAATGTACAAATTGAGACCACAATCAAGATATCTTTGGTTCATTGACATCAGTAAAATAATAAGCACATGCTCTGAGCTCTTACTGGCTAGAGCTTGATGTCATAAAATATGTTAACATCTTTTCTTTTTATATAAAGCCCTTTTGCACTTGTGTGGGTTTATAAAATTTGAACATTATTTGTTGTATAGGTGTTCACTTGTCATATTTCGTTTTTGTGTGTTTATTGTAAAAAAAAGGTTGGGGGGGGGGGCAGAGATTTTATTTATTTGACATGGATTTTCTGAAGTTTGCTAGTCAGCGTTAGGGTTAATCAGAAACTCAGGAAAGAAATAACATATCAAACATGTATCAGGTATGTCAGAATTTCTAATGGGCTGAACAGGTCTCCAGATACACCTAATCACAATTAAAACCCAATAATAATACATTTAAAAACAGCATATACACAAAGTTTACCCTTTAATTAAAATTATTGTCCAAGATTGGAAGTACATTGTTAAAAACGTGTGCTGTCAAGGGGGTGGGGAGAGGAGGAGCAATTGACAGACTGTATTTATGATAATGATGCAGATTTTTAAAAAAACCCATCCAACTACTGTATCAGCAGTAGCACTAGTTAGACAACAGAACAATAGAACATAGTGACACATTGCACTCTGACTCACTCTGCCAACGCCTTCTCCCCACAAAAAGGCAGTGCAATCTCCACTACACTTTAAAATTTGATGTACCATTTCAAATGACAGTGTAGGGGTGAAAACACCCTTTAAAAATTAGAAGAGATTGTGAAAGCATTTTTTAAACAATTTCTGGTAGCCCTAGCTTTAAGAAATTAGAACCTGACAATAAAAAATGCTAGTAAGTTTAGAAAAAGCAGTGCTTTATACTCTTTCTTTATGCTTTTAAATGAAATCTTTGGTCTTTTCTGTACCATATCTTGGTAGCTATAGGTCAAGTATTTTGCTCTTTAAACCACTCATCTCAACAAAGCTGGGCTTGCCCTCCAGGAACTTAGCATTTGTGATCAGTCCAAGCACAAAAGGTCAGAGTGCTTTAGAATGTCAGACCAAAGACAATGGAACAGTTTTGTGAGGGATGGGGGATGGCGTCCACTATAAGAGAGAGAAACATCCCAGAAGGAAAGGTACATATATATTCTAGTCCTTAAGGTGTGCAAATTGTTCATTTAATAAAATATAGTGCTTTTTATTAAATTACACTTGATAACATTTTAGTATTTGTAAAAGGCAGAAATAGTCCCTTTCATTTGTCATAGAACAAAATTGAGACATTAGTCACTGCGTTTTTCTCAGGACAAGTTTTGTGAAGGCCTACCCATCTCCTTTCTCTTCTTCCCTTTCATTCCCTTAAATTGTCAGAAAGGTAAAATTTAAAAGAGAAAGTTCTAAACAGTGGCAGTAATAATTCCTTTATACCAGGAAACATAAAAGAGAACATTAATGTGTATACTAGTAGAATACAGTTGATTGATTTTATTTAGTATGGTTTATTTAATTTTCAAGTTACTACCCCATCCTGTTACTGAAAAGTTTAGAACTAACCCATTTTTGATTTTTTTAAATTTTCTGCATAAAGTAATTGTGCTAAGAAGCTGCTGATTTTACTGGAATAAGTGGAAACTCTGTGCATTTAGAAGTCAACACTATAAGTCTAGGAACCAAAGATGAGGAAGGAACAGGTTTCTAAGGCGGAAAGAACAGAACAAAAGTTTCACTGTGTCCTGCTCACTGAAGAACAATATAGCAACAGAGAGATGGTGGTGGGATGCAGGGAATGACGGGAGCTGGTGGGGGGGGGGGGGGGGAACTGTCTACCTCTGCCCAGATTGCAGTTTAAAGAGATTTCCTTCTTAAGATTTCCTTCTATAGCTTGGTTGAATAAGAGTTCCTATCTGCCCTTCTAGTCATAAGAGTGGTCATTCTTTGCACTCTGTATAGGTTATGAGTGCCTATGTATGTGGAGAGGAGATATGAGCCCCCATGCAACCCAACCAAAAACTTTCTTGATCATATTACTAGCACCTCTGGGTTGGGTTGCATGAGGATTTGTATCTCCCGTTTATTTATGTAAAGTTACATGTAAAATAAACAAGGCGAGCAGGCCATAAGACCACTCTTTTGACAGGAACTGCAGATATTTTTTGTCATGTCCTTTTGCCATGTCCTGTCTGCAACTACTTGGGAATAGTTGATCTTTATTAGTGTATCTGTGTGTGCATGGTGTGGGTGTGGGCAGGTCGGTAGAAGGGTGGGTGGATGAGCCTTGAGTTACTGTGTGTAAGATTTGTTGCCTTCGAAATATTGTAAATATTATTATACAAAGCCTCTTGCAACCCAGCTCTGGAAAAAAAAGTAGCACTACCACTAATGGCAGGTTTAACACAGTTACCCATCTACACTAGTGACATGCACTTTGGTTACTTAGAGTAACTTATATTGACCAATCCTCTGAAGCTTAGATCATACACCTACCTTTCTGTAATACAAAACCCTTTACAATTTTTTTTGGTCAAATGTGTACATGTCACAAAGTGACAAAGCAATTCTCTGTGCATAAATGTCAGGGTTGGGTTGTCTGAGCGTTCATATCTTGTTGTCAGGTAGCAAGGCCTATGCAATCTGTGTACTTAGTGGGCACCTTTACATGCAGCTGCCAGGTCATATTTGGGGAACGCGCAGGCCATATTGGGGGAACGCGCAGGCCATATTGGGGGAACGCGCAGGCCATATTGGGGGAATGCGCAGGTCATATTTAAAAGACAAGGTGCAGCCTGGTGAAACCTCAGTTTGAAAAATTTGGTTTAGATTTACTAGCAGCCAAAAGTCTGTGTAAACACACTTGTTTTAGCTGACATTAGCAGTTTCATTATCATTTGCAGCCATGGGAACTGGCGGCCATTTGGAGTAATTCAGTTTTTTGGGGGGTTGGTTTACACCTGTAGGCGATTTTATATATGTATAAAGAAAATGTTTTATTTTCTTCCACCATTGACTAAATTTTGTATGACAAGCTTTGCATTTTCACTTTCTGTTTTGCTTGCCATGTGCAGTTCTGTTACCGTCTGTTGTAACTTTTCCATGCACACTTGTTGGTGTACATACTCAGACTTTCACCATCATTTCCGTCAGATTTCAGATTTTTTAGGTAATCCGATTCCCATGCCTGCATTTGACTACAATTTATAGAATCAAAAGGTATGAAAGAAGAATCATTGATGAAAATGAAAGAAGATACTGGATGTACATGTATTTGTGAAGGGCATGTGATCATTATGAACAGTTTTGTGATCTGAAAAGTTGCTTGTATGGTTGCAGACAGGCTTATTCGATCATGGAGAAGCCAAATAGCAGCTAGTTTTTCTTTTTATTTCAGAAAAACGGAAACGAGATGCCATGGTGGCTGCAACAGCTCTTTCACATGTTCTAGTAGATCATCTTAACGCTGGGTAAGAATCTAAGAATGGGTGCCCATGCATGTAATGTTGAAGTACAAAACGGCACAATTTTTAGCTTGTATATTTGGCTATCATGTTTGCCATCCTTGAAGGTCTATGCATTGTATAATTTTGTTCTATTATGAAAAAAACCCCTCTCTCTGCCAAGAAGCATTTCTCCAAAGAAGTTACCTGCTTATAGTCAGCACTAAAAATAGTTTGCTTATGGGTCATTTGCAGCAAAGGTAGGTTGAACCAATAAGAAACTTTTCTTTCCAAAATGTCAGGAATTTGGTTTGCATTTGAAAATGTTGGAACTCGAGTCAACAATTTCAGGATGGCTACAGCATAAAGTTGCTATGTATAGAAAAACTAGTGTAAGTGTACACCATGCATATTTTTAAATACATGTATGCACACTTCATTTCGAAGTGTCACATGGAGGAATTAATGATGTAAGAAAGCATGTGGATTCCATTTGCCACATTGTTATAACGAATGCAAATGCTCCAACAATCAGCACATCTTCACCAGGAGAATTATGGGATGCAAATAAGCCATCAGCTCTGATCCCAAATACAGTGGAATCTGGTTAATTGGACCACCGGATAATCGGACCAACCGCTTATTCGGACCGAATCTTAAAGAACCGAAACAAATCCTATGTACATAAGCCAAATATTATTCGCAAGGCAGTCCCATTGCTGCGTTAGATGTTTGTGGTGATTTTGTTCAAGTGCAATCTGTCAAGAGAACGCGTCAGGTCACACTGGATAAGTTCTTCAAATGTTGACTGGAATTTGGTAAGAACTTTTTTTTTATTGTGATTCGCATGTTGAGTACTGTACATGTATCGTGTAGATCGTTTCGAAGAATTTTTTTGTAACTTTATTTTTCAATAAACAAAATTCGACTCTAGTTCTTGTTTTATGTTCGCCATACGTGTGTGCTGCACAATAAAGGTCATAATGACATTTTAATACACTGTATTTTACGTATAGCACGTCCTGTCTTAATTGTAACATGGGCATGTTTGTGTAATCGGACCAGCCGGTTATTAGGACCAAAATCATCGCGTCCCGATGTGGTCCGATTAACCGGAATCGACTGTAATTCTCCTGGTGAAGATGTGCTGATTGCTGGAGCATTTGCATTTGTTATAACAATGTGGCGAATGGAATCCACGTGCTTTCCCACATCACTAATTCCTCCATGTGACACTTCGAAATGAAGTGTGCATAGTTAACAATATGCATGGTGTACACTTACACTCACACTAGTTTTTCTATACATAGTAACTTTATGCTGATTGAATACACCTTCCGTTGTACCCTGCAGATCATGCCTCCAGATTTTTTTCTGGAGTTTGTTTTGTTCTGGTCTGTAACATCATTGTGGCTTTCATTTTTTCAACCTATTACATACAACATGTAGTGAACTTCCTGAATTGTATTTTTGTGGCTGCAAGGCCAACTTATCTGCACTTGCCAACTTATATGCACTTGCCAGCCCATACATCCACCCACACACACGCACAGAATATATCACGTGGTTTCTGTGCTGACCATGAATTCAACATTCCACAGAGTTGCCCAAGCCTATGTGAACCAGAAGAAGCTGGACACTGAAACACGCATTCTTCAGGCTAATGCTGCACAGTTCTCCAAACAGACAATGCAGTGGCTAAAGCTGGTGGAAGACTTCAACACTGCCCTTAAGGTTACATGAACAGGCGCCATGGTGCACTATTTCTTGTTTAAAATCTGAAAGTTGAACTTTGTAAAAGTTCTATCACATCATATTCTGTCTTGTTAAAGTAAATTCATCAAACAATGATGCAAGAGGTGTAGCAAAGTGCAAGGTAACTTTTCAGGGTTTCACAAATCCTTTTCCCATTATTTGGGGCTAGCTCAAAATTCCATGGAAAAGTTAAATTCCATAAAGTGCTTACCCAATGGTAAGGTCTTAACTCTAACAGCAAAGCCATAGTCTACAGATTCATTATGATAGGAAAGGCCTGGCAGTAGTGAAAGGAAGGAGGTTAGTTTTGACAGCAACTGGAGTTTGGTGAAAATCAACAAAGTTGTTTCTTTGAATTGTTGTGTTTGATTGATTGACACATATTTTCAACCATCAAGCATTCGAGATACAACACCCTTTGGCTACAAATGAAAAAATTTAAATGTTGCTGTTTCAGTGTGGATTTAACTAAGCTTACCAAGAATAGTGAAGCTGTTTGTGCTACACTATTACAGTCAACCAAAAAGAACAAAAGGATAAAATGTATGACAAAGCAAAACAGAGAGCAATATTTGTGCATGCCTGGCTCATTGAATTTCCATGGTTGCAGTATGACAAGTAGCCCTCTCTTATTACCTTCAAAAGTCTGTTAGAAGTACCCAAGCCTTGCTGGCAATGATTCCTTTATGGTCGGAAATTCTATATTCCACAAAGCAACGCTGAACAGTCACCATGACAGGCGTTCCTGCCAGTTTGTGCAAAACACTGTGATGAATCACAGCTAGCTTGCTGTAGTGCTACTGAGGTTTGGCTCTTATCAATCCTACCGAAGGACAACTGACAGCTGTATTTTTTTTTTTTTTTTAGATGAAACAACAGAAACAGGGTTTGAAATATTTAATTCGAAGAGCATTTCAGTCTTCAACATTAGGCCTTGTAGTGTAATTTTCCCAACTTGTATTTGCTTCAGAACATTAATGATGTACCTTTATTAGAAGAATTTAGAAACAAATGCCAGGCTGTTTCATTTCTGCCATTTCTGATAACAGCCAAAAGTAAAGTAGCGTCATACAAATAGGTGTCATTGCTGGCAGACGGGAGTATTGGTGAGCCAACTGTAGAACAAGAAACAGTGCAAATCAGTTGGATGATGCTGGTTCTGGAAAGACAATCACAATCCAAGTAGACAATATGATGCCTGAATTAGCTGATGGGAAAAGAATAGTGGAAGGCATTGAAGTAGCCTTGAAAAACTTAATCTTACCTGTGATCAACTACAGAAAGGAAGCCTAAAGTTAGTCCCCGTAAAAGTTTTTGTTAGTGCTGCCGTGATGCAAGGCAGTGAGTCCTACTGCACTAGAATCATCAGAAGAAGGAATTCTATGGATTGTTTCTATATATCATATGGCCCATAAGGTGGACTAGCTGTGTTAGGTGCTGTAAAGGAGAGCGTGGCATCTTTGAAGAAACTGTCAAGGGAATTTATAAATTCTACATGTTCTACATGTATTACTAATATATGAAGACATTTGATTCAGATGCTGATAATCACATGGCATTGACTTGAATTATAGATTTAAATAAAAGCAAGAAATACAAAGATAATGAAATTGTCAAAAAACAAGAGAGAACAAATCTGTCTTTCATTCTGTTTTGATACAATAACATATGCATGCACATACAAACACTGACAAGTTTGTGATATTTGGGAAAGTTAGTTTGGATGCAGTAAAGTTAAAATATGAAGCTGCTTGCCCAAAGTAAGTTGAGTTTTAAAAATTTGGAAACCCCTACTTTTATATGATATATGTAATAGGGGAACCAGCGCTCCCCGGATTTTTCTTACCCCCACCCCTACCCCTTTACTAACCCTCTACCCTTTCCCTAACACCTACCCTTGCCTGCTGTCTTCCTATTGTCAAGCGAGGCAAGGGAATCTCCCTTGCATACTAATCACTGTGTTGATGACTTGTTAAGCACATCATCATATTTATTATTTCATTTTTGTTTAAGCCTAGTTACAGGGTGGAAATATGGCCTACGACCATCTGCGGGTGAAAAGCAACCCACGTGGCGAATTTGTTGTGGATCAGTTAAGGCGGGCAGATTTATATAACAAACGCACCCACCCATCCTCACACAAAATGTGGCTTTATATTTGTGATTAACATTAGTAAGGTTTGTCACATATCTCCCCTAGGTTAGCCTGTTCCCTCTTCCCTCTCTTGACACCTGGGAGGTGGACGCTAGCCAGAATAGCAGCTCTGCCCAGCCTAGGCTGGCCAGAACCCGTTTGAGGTGTCAGGGCGCATAGTACTTAAGCTGGGGAAGAGTGAGTGAGAGGAAGGATATACACAGAGAGAGGAGACAGAGATGGACGTATAGAGATAGGTAGGACCAGAAGAAGCGGACACATATAGACCCACGGACCTCTGCCCCGCGCCATCTTAGCCAGGATGTCGGAGCAGCAGCTAATACTCACGCTAAATACACTGGGTTGTATTTGGCCGACAAGTCAACGAGACAGACGAGTAAGTGACTGCTACTGTGCCTTCTAAAATTAGGACTGCTCTGCCATAACTATCTTAGAGTCTGGGACGCGGGTTGAGTAAGATAGGTGGTTTTATCCTGCCGGAGACAGGAGACATCATAGGCTAGTGGCCGGGCAAACGCCAAGAGGAGCTAGAGTGAAGTGCTGGGTCATTGCGGTGTCACAGGTTTATTGTTGGGTCGTTGAACAGCTTCAGAGTTGTGTATTGCGGTAAAGCAGTTGTTTCAGTGGTGACAAGAGTAGGTGCTCTGTTGTCGGTCGCTTATTGTATCGGTGTATAGAGTGGGATCATAGGCCGTGTTGCAGTTTGATTTCCCCTCTGGCTTTAGTTAGTTTATTCTGTTTGTCTGATTCCTCGTGGTATGACATAATCAGGCAACGTCTTACCCTAGACACGAGCACGGTGATTCTCTGTAAATAACCTATATATATTTGATGTTGTCGAGTGTATGAAATATATGTTGAATAACGGTTCGCTGCAGTTGTGTCTTTTACGAGGGTGGGGGCTCTTGAACAAGAAGTGTTTTGCCTGTGTGAGACTGACCGAGCATGTCAGAACATGAGAATCTTTTCCCTCGGTAGATTTCTCTAGTTATATTATTTCATAGCGTCATCACCCTTTGGTGTAGAAACCATTGACCTGAGGCAGTAAAGGTTCTCGTGACGATTGCTCAATTAAATTTATATTTACGAGATCACCCTAAAAGTTTGTTCTGTAATTCTTGAGAAGTCGAGTCCATTAAGTTAAGGTGCGACCCGTCGTGACAATAACAGATTGTATGGAGTGCAAGTATTATCTGCGTTTTGTAAATCCGGGGGGGGGAGGGGGGGTACCATTGATGAACCCACTCTGAACCCAAAGGCAGTGGTTGATATCCATGCACGGAGCTACACTTTCCCCATTTGACCCAGCTGGAAATGGGTACCTGACCCATGGATCAGGGAAGGTAAGGTGGCAAGGGAGAGGAGATGGGCACTTCCCTGATGATGCTGGTCCATAGAACTAGAAGAGTGGGCATCTCATACTCTCCTACACCCTGAAAACAGGTCACAGGACAGTCTTTGCCTTTACCTTACCATTCAACAAGAACTTTTAGCATGCTCATTTGCTGTGTGTATTGTTTCAAAGTGTTTTTTACACCTGCTCAAAAGACTTATAATAGTTATCTGTTGTTGTTTTTGCTATAGGAAATTGGAGATGTGGAAAACTGGGCAAAAAGCATTGAAACCGACATGAGGACAATTTCATCGGCGTTGGAATATGCCTATAGAAAAAGTGTGGTTAATTTCCTGAATATTAGTTTACGTTTAATAAAATAATTATTTTAAGAAAACCTGACTTCATAGTTAGGTTGGTAGCAGTACATTTTTGTCATTCTAATACTATTCTATTTATGTTTTCATTACATATTTCCAACAGCTAACTTTTTTTAAAAGCCCGAATAATGCCTAATTCAGGGTGCTCCCATGGCAGTGACATTGAAGGGGAGGGGAGGGACCCATGGTTGGTCTAATATACAGTGAGATAGTATACACTGTTTTAACAACTTACACAGCTTTTTCAAATTTGGTTTTATCCCATTCCAAAACCACAAAACCCATACATCATTGCAGCATGGTAGCTTGTGCTGTTGGAAGCAAATCCGTATTCCACATCCTTAGTTTCTCATTTGAGGGTGGTAACATAAATGTTCTGAAGCTTTGAAACATGGGCCTCCAGACTGATTTTTAAAATTTATTTTTAATTGTTAGTGCAGTAATAAAGAACAGATGCAATATCCCTTTTCATGCCTCAGAGACATTTTTATATTTTGTTATGTTTTTACCTGGCTTTTTCCTTAGAACATGTTTTTATATCGAGTCTGTTGAAGATGGATACATTTATCAGAAGCAGTTGTAAAATGATTGATATTTTACAAGGTTGTCTTTGTTTATTTATTCTTTTGCTGTTGCCTAGCTTTAATTAATTTGTTTCTGTCTCCAGATGAATGATCCAAAAGGAAAGAATAAGCATCTGTGATGAAGATTCTTGAAGGGCAGTCAATGTGCAATAGTTGCTGTTAAATATGCCATCCTTTGTGGTTCACTGAATAGCTCATGAAACTATTTTGTTCAACGTCACAAGAGTAAACGTTAGAATCAGATATGAAGATTAATAATTGCGATTTACTTTGTTAAAAACAGAAATGGTTCCACTGAATATTTTCAAAAAATAAATATCCCACTGTGCTTACAACATTGTCACTGACCACTTGCAGCTACAACAGTTATTATAAATCATGCATTCGCTTCAATCTTAGTTTTCTGTTCTGTTTCATTTCATTATCTCTTTTTTATTCTACTAGATTAGGTCTAGCTGAAACCAAGGCTTGATTTTAGTTAGATGATGTAATTTATGATCACAGTTATTATCTCCTACAAACTAGGACTGATGGGTAAAACTAAATATCAAATTTCTAAAAGCTAATATATGCTCTAAATACATAGTTATATAGAAACAGTACTAGTGTCAGTGACCTAGTTGAATGAAGGTTGAAAAAATGTACGTTTTTTTCATTTAAATTTTAAAGTTGGCAGTAAATTTTGTTGACTTTTTTTCCTAGCATGTTGCTACAAAGATGAATGAATTGTTTTTGGCTGGGTGTATTGTTAAAAGCCTGAAGGTTTTTGTGTGTCAGAGGTTTTAATGATTCAAGAATTACAAAGAAATGAGTTCCACAGAACTCTTGTATGAGCGTTACATCAATTTCAGAGAGAAGAAATCTTGTAGAAGTGCATCAAAATCTTGCCCCGTTGAAAGTTGCTGTGCCAACAGTCCAAGACAGCTAAAGGAAATGCCCTGTATTTCCTTCAATATTTCCATATTGCATATTGCAGCACATTCTCTCTCTCTCTCCTCCCTAACACCACAGTCACAAACAATGTACATAAACTGCATCATGCAACTGAACAAGATTGTAAGTACTTGGGAATCTGGCATGTCACCAAGATAAAAGCCAAATCCACAAGTTTTATTTACTAAAAAGCAAGCATGGAGGATTTAACATTAAAATTTGCCTTATAAGCCAACAGAAATTAGCTACTGGTTTAGTAAAATTATGGATGACTTGAGTGGGCAAAAACATTTTTGTACTTTTTCAGTTTTTTTGAAGAATGTTGCTGGGAAGGAAGTAATGTTCATCTAAGAAAATTATGTAATTGGGTACCCTGTTTGGCAAAAAGTGAGTTCATGTCCACCCCACTAAATGACCATTCAGCTGCGCTGTTCCTCACTGTACATTCAGCTACACTCTTCCTCACTGTACATTCAGCTACACTGTACCTCACCGTACATTCAGTTAAACTTTTCCCATCTTGCTGTACATTTCCCTACGCTTTTATCTCTTTCTTCAAAGCTGTCAGGCAGGGCCCCACTACACAATTATAAACGTGCAGATAACTGTTATTTCTTAAACTACATGGATACGCCTTAAAAGTCAAGTAAAAGTTTATTTCATTACCCTGTGGGGTGGGTGGGGCGATTTAGAAAAAATTCTACATATATACACTAGCAAAACCTTAGAAAACAAACTTCTACATATATACAATAATACGATGATTCCATCAGCACATGCACTCTCACTCACAAAGCTGGCCCTGCTTAGTCAAGATTCTGTCATAGCACTACAAATAAGTCTAATAAACTGAATTCCTCAGGACATGTTTCTTTTTTGTTGTAAAATCCAAGAAAACGGATGGCTAGGAGAAAATAAGGCCCAGGAAAACCTACTACTAAACCAGGTGTGCTGTCCCTCAAAAGAAGAAATAATAAAATATCTTTAACCCTAGACAAATGCTTTCATTCAGACTTCAGTGATGCACAATCAATAGTCAAAGAAGAAAAATAGTTCTCAATACTTGTGGAATGATCACACTACTCAAGATTCAATAAAATATTTTTTCAAGGGGCCGTTGTGCCTGGCAAAATTTTCAAATTACTGTACTCTGCAGAAGATGTGGCACAACAGCTTGTGACCAAAACACAATTATAGTTCATGGGTTCGGATCTCTTGCGTACTTCCTGTTATATAGCTTTCTTGCCTTGATACAGGTAGAGTTCTCGTCTTGTAAAACACTGAAGAAAATCTATAGGAAACATACATCCAAAAGAATGGGAAAAAAAAACCATCCAAGTAGTTAAAAGCACCACAACTTTATTTCAAAATCAGAACATGATGCCTTCACAAGGTTACAGTAACCTTCACATTAGGCATACAGAAGGGGCCTGAAAGGGCTGGAACTGGTGAATCATAAATGGCAGAAAAAAAAATTCAAACTGCTATGACTATCCTGCAATAAAACCCTAAAGTCTAATTTAATAATTCTTAATTGTGATGGTAGCATAATGCTGAAGTTCAACAGCATATTATTATTTATGGTGTCTATCCACCCTGTTTAAGCTTACTACTAAAGCTGATGGTAACCATGCAATAAAGCAGGTAAATCTCAAGGGATAGTCCATCCGCCAGGCCTGTCACTGAAGGTTTCTTTGTAAGCCCCTTTCTATAACCTTAAAAAAGCAGTTGAGCAGCATACCTTTGCTATACATGGTTATGATGCAAGGGTTGGAACTGATGAAAGTGAAAAGAGCTGGAAAATGTTTGACCTCTGCTTTGATCATATTGTCATAATCTCAGTGGAACTGCAGAGATTGTTTCTAAATCTAATGGTGAACAGTTTAATTCTGAACAATATTAAATTCAAATATAAAAATTACTGTCATCTGAATTGTCATACAAAAACCCTTCCCATCACCTTAAAGGAAAACTTAACCTTAGAAGTAACCTGTCTTGAATTGATGAATATTGATGTTGTGAATCTTTTTAACCCCAAATTTCAAGCTACAAAAGAACTGTTCACTTACAACCCAGCTTTTAATGCCGCTCATCGGCCTTACATGGAAGCCGCCATGTTGACTTGATGAGTGACGTCAGTTACCCAGGCAGGGAGAAAGCTACTGCAGCCCGCAGCCGATAGCGCTCAAAGCAGCATCGTCACAGATATCGGGAAGATGCTTTTGTTAGTAACATCGCCAACATTCGCAAGATAATTTCCGTTACACTTATGACCCAGAACACACGGACGAAGAACTAGAAAACATGGAAAGTACCGATACTGAGCAAGACGACGAGTGCTGTTGTGACTAGTATATTTAGATAGGTGTTCTTTGTTGTGTGTACGGGTGTGTCCATACAATTTGCGCTGTTCGTTGAAACAGCCGAACGCTTTGTACTGTGGCATGTTGAATGCTTCTGGGGAACTGACGTCACCAGACCAGACGACAGCAGCGATATTTTGCTTTCATTGTGGCTGACAAGGCTCACAATATCAATATTTATGAATTCATCTCAAGTTGCGTCTAGGGTTAAGTTTTCCTTTAAAATGACAGTGCCAAAGCATACCGTCATTGTATGTGTATATGATCATACGATGTATATGAAATATAAGGATTGGTCATGCCGACTCAAAAAATATATGTATCTATGACCAGATCATGTCCAAGATTAGAATATCTTCATGTTTTCCTCCACTGGTATCAGCAAACCACCAGTTTTATGATTTTATCAAGAAACTTCCTTTAGATTAAAAGTAACTCCGAAATCTTATCTTCATTTTCCAGGTCCTTACAAGCCTCTCCAAGTTTAAAAAATGATCTTTACTGTAGCAAAAACCAGGTCCAGCTAGTCTGATGGTCACCTTTTTTTCCTTTTTAAAATTAGTGGTGAAAATGACAGTGCTCTTAAGTTCTCCTTGGTGAAATGCCTGCAGCCCTGTTGGAAAAACACAGAGAGAGAGAGAGAGGAGCACACACGGACAGACATGCATGCACACACACACACACACAGATGCACACGCAGTCACACAAACAGACATATAGTCACAAAGATGCACACAGAGACACACACACAGTCACACACATGCAGTCATACACACAGTCACACTGTCTCTCACACACACAATCATGTGCACAGAGTTCCAACAGGGCACAATGCCACCTTGTTGTAATCATCAATCTTCACCAAAAATAAATTTTAAAGTGTCCCCGTCTCAAATGTTGACACAACAATGAAGGGTATCAGTTTTGTAAAAGTGGAAAATCTTCTTTGTTAGGTTCTCATTCACTAAAATGAAAATTACATAACTGATTACAAAATACTATTACTATATGTTACAATAATCTCAATGCACTCTTTTGGCAGTTCTGTGTTGTTACATCTTATTCATATGAGCTTATGGCCAGTATAATACAAATATACACATACACATGCATTGACAATCAATTTGTACACTTACGATAATCATATCTATCATCATGAACAACCTGCATGATGTACCAATACAGTAATATTGTGATAGTATGCACGTTGTGGGGAGGAGGCAAGAGATTGTTTTGAAAGACATTGTTTAGATGTTACTGCTAGGTATCTATAAAGATCGGAATTGCAAAGCCAATATATGGAAAAAAAATATTGTGGACATCTCCCAGCACAACAAAGATCATCATCATCACCTTTGTCATGCACCTGATACACACACTTGCAGGGATCCAATGGAAGCAGGCAGAGACCAGCAGACATGCAGCAAACCTTTCAAGGCCTGCCTTGCTCTGACCACTATAGTCGCACCTGGTTCACATCTACTAAACAGTGTCAAAGCAATTACTTTCTACTCTACCTCTACCACTAGCCCCTCTCCCAACCTCACCCCAAGCTAAGTTTTTAAAATGTGGCAAAAAGGAAACAATTGGATACAAAAATAGAGCCACCTTATGTTTAGTCATTGAAACCAATGCTTTAAGCATTTGGCTTTGGAGCACATTGGCAGATTGTGTTCATTCGAGCCAAAAGAAGCTGCACTATGACATCTTGGGTCCTGCAGATTCTTATGGTTAAAACAGAAGCTGCCAAAGTACTCTGTAGCTGGATGGTTTAAGTGTTGGTTTTAGGAACTGAAAATTATGTGTTTGAATCTCGGGTGCAAAATCATGCTGTGTTCAAGGTAGGGGTGGCAGTTAGGGGTTGGGGTAGAGTAGAAAGTAACTGCTTTGACATTATTCAGTAGATGTCACGATCCACGTGACAGGGAGGTTTTTGACAAAATGGTCTCCCATACTAGCCGTTTCACTAGGCTGGGCAGGTAGCTGAACTGCACAGTAGGCGACGGGTCAGTTCGCTCACGCATTAAGGAAACTGAGAAAGGAGCTCAGTGAAAAAGTTAGTTGTAAACTCAGAGACTGAGGAGGAAAGACGACCTATGCTGACCGGCGTGGTGGAACCTGTTTACCATTTGATTTACCTGCTCCTCAGTACACTGAAGGTATTGTGTATCAGTAATAAGCAGGATTTTTTTTATATGCGTTAAACCCCTGGATGCAATTATTGTAAATGCACTCTAGAAATTTCTGCTCAATGGGATGTTCTTTTACGATGTGATTCTTTTGTATGATGAAAAACATGATGATAGTATTGTACGAAAATGCCATTTAATAATGTGGCTCATTATTTGAATTTACGTTTACCAATTCTTTAGTGAGATGTGAATATATAGTGAATTTGATTGTTAGGAAAGTGAGTGATGTTAAAATTGTTGTGTGGGAAGTTTAGGGTGAAATTGATAGGAAAGTACTAATAGGGGAAAATGTGGAATGGAAATACTAAAACTGCAAAGTTAATGTCCAGTGCTCCTGAGTAGTAATAAATAGTGGTGGTTGCTATTTATATTGCCCAGTGTTGAGTTTTGTTTTGAATGACAGGTGTGCAAAAGGACAAGCACGTGCTCCCACTAGGTCGTCTGACTTGGACGGGGGTGGGGGTCGTGACAGTAGATGCAAACCAAGTGCGGCTGCTTTGGTCAGAGAAGAACAGGCTTCATAGGGTTTGCAGTACGTCTGCTGGCCTCTGCCCGCTCCCATTGGACCCCTGCCAGCAGCTGTAGGCTGTACCCCACTGCGGCTTCAGCAAGTGTGTGCATCAGGTGCACCATCATCATCATCATCATCATCATCATCATCATCATCATCAATACTCTTTATGGAGCATGGGGCCTTTACTGTTGCACTCCACTTTCTGTGGTCTCTGACAGCCTGTTATCCAGGTCCTGTAAGATCCCTTCAGCTCCTGCATCAATCTGTACCTCTGAGTCTGTTTTGGGCATCATTGCTTCCTTTTTCCCTTGGGAATTCTAATCAAGCATTTTTTCTGCTGCTACTGGTAGTTCTTTAACTCTTTGGCCATGACGTAGATAGTATACTATCTACAGCCTATCATACCCTTGAGTCTGCGCTGCTTGCATAAGTTTACCTGCCTTACACCGTTAGATGCGTCGCTGCAAATTTTTTAATCCGTAGAAAGTATGGAAGCAGTGCAGACTCAAGGGTATGAAAGGCTGTAGACTATCTACATCGTGGCCAAAGAGTTAAGCAACCCAACAACACTTTCTTTGCCCGATTTGAAGTTGAACATCTATAGTTTGTTGTATGGCCTTTTTCCATAGAGTTTATATGGAATTTATATTATCTGGCATAGAAAGTGGGGTGAGGGGAGGAAAATTTTCATCCCTTTGGCCAAGTGTAAGTACTGCAAAACAAATGTGGCTTCACTCTGGCTAGAATTATTTTCATTTGGCACCACTAACCAACAGCTAGTACAGACAAATATATACATTCAGGCCCGTATTGTAGGAAACAATGCACCCTTATTTTCTAGACTGTACCCTACTTTCCTCAACATTGTGACCCAAGTGCAACCTTCTTTCAAAAATGAATTTGCACCCTGCATTGTAAAAATTCTACATTGCTTTGTAGATGTCACTGACATTTTATGGAGTCTTCTGAACTATAAGAATACATATAGACATGTGGCAAGCTTTTTAATCTACAGACTGACATTCGTATTAATTGAAACTTACACTGTGGTTTTAGAGGACACCTTGCATTCAGACGACAACAGGGAAAAAATTCCTTTCCACCATCACACTTAATACAGTAAGTTTCATGAAGCAGTAAAAACAGAAGTTATTTTCTTCATGCCATAATTATCCGTTATAAAACTCCTGGGTTGTAGCTCACTGGACCAAGAAGATTTCATAACAACCCAGGGCAACAGAAAAATAACTACTCTGATAATGACTATATGCCTGCCTGATCCCATCATGACGAATCTTCTAACTCCAGCTCCAGATCCTCAATTTCTTCTAGAACAGCTTTCTTCCTGTAGATCTTTTCTAACTGGTCCTTCTCAGGATTTTTGAGCTCCCCAGACAAAATCTTGCTTTCAAGTTCTTCAATCTGTTTCAACTTCTTTTTCAAATTTTTCAGTTTTTTAGCCAGCTCTGGTTTTAGTTTTGACCCATCTGCATTCCCTGAAGGAGATTCTGTTGAAATCTTCACCTGCTCAACACTTTTGGTGACTGCTGACAGCCCTGAACATTTTGCTTCCTGCTTTTTCTTCTCTTTCCTCTTTGCATTCTTCTTTGCTGCTTTTGATGTATGCACAGGCTGAGTTGACTTTGGATCTGCCTGCATCTTCTTTGCTTGCTCCATTTTCTCCACATCATCTGGACTCAGTCCTATAGGATGTGTTGGACGACTCTTTAGCCACTGCATGCCTTTGCTTTCAAAGCTGAAGAGATAAAATCAACTGCTAAAGAATGTGAACAATGCCACATTTTAAAAATCTAGACAAAACTGGATTTTCTAGACAAATTTATTTTCAAAATCTAGATTTCAGGCCTAGGCCAGAAAGGTTGAAACCATGCTAATGTTGTCTTAACCCAGTACAAGATCTCAGCCCCTAACTGGGCAAGATATTCTTTAACTTACTCTTGACGTACTGCCATTTCCACGGTATCCATGCTCTGCCATCGACAAAGCAGTGACTTTAAAAGCTTTTAAAACCAAAAATTCTTCACCGGTAAGGGATGTCACTCATATTTTACACTACAGTAATCATTTCTCTACATTCTCTACAGCCCCTTCTCTTGGACCAGAAATTACGACTTTTATATAGAGTTCTTTGCTCTTGAGGACACTACTTTGTTTATTTAGAAGACTTGAGGAAAAATCAGCACAACTACTTATCAGAGTTTCATCAGGATTACAACTATTTCTTTGGGTCTTTGTTGATGCATTTTATCCTGGATAAACTCCTGGCATTTATGGATAATTTCCACAAGGTATTATAGATTACAAGTGCTGCAAATAACTGTAATAGGTGAAAAACCTTTTTCCACTTAAATTTATCTTTCAACCAACATTTAAATTATGTTTTTACATATGTTTAATTTAATATTTAATAGTTTTTAACATTCGGTAAAAATTGCCCCAAATGCTGCGATTTGAGCAACCTCATGCATTGTAGGACCACGTCAAGAATGAGTTAACCAGTAGCCCCAAAAAAGTGCTTGCTGTAACGGTGTAAGGCTTTATATTGCACTGTAAGTCGAAGCATATGCTTTTGTTTATATCAAGCAATTATTCGAAGAAAGTACTTTAAGATGGTTCTTAAGAACTATCCAATGAAAATTCAAGAATTTTGTGCCAAACTTTGTGTCGATATAATGGAAACTGCAATTGTGTAAATAATAATCCATAAGGCCATAATCAGAAAATGTTAGCACCAATAATATTGATAATGCAAATATAAAAACAAATGTAAAATCAATCAAAATAATGATGCTGGTTCCATTTTTAACATATGTAAATTTCGGCACCATCATGTCCATCCCCCCCCCCCACACCCTTCCCATAAAAAATGTCAATAGAAACTTTCTCCCCGTCAAGCTACTTTCTCTTTTGCATTGGATGTCATTTTAAATTTCCATTTAAAAACATCAAGTTCTTCGGTGTAGAGTCCTGACTTGCAAAACTTACATCGGAACTTCTTCCTGTGGTATGTAGCCGTCTTTGACACGCCTTGGTTTTCTCCACGTACCATCGGGTCTTTGGCTTGCTGGGATAATCAGTTCACCTAGGATTAAATGAAATGCAATCAGTAGAACGCATCCTCAAAAAATCTGTTCCGCTATATCCCATATATTTCAAAATGTGTGTTGGGCTGATGTCAAAAATTCAAGATTCAAAACACTTCATCAGTTTATCCTGACGCGACGGAAATTCTAGCCTAATTGAGTAATTCAGCTGCAGTGTCAACATTCATATTTTGTCATACTGTTTTAAGTCTTTTATTGATGTTAGTAAACCTTGACAACAAAACTGGAAACGCTGTCAATCTACACTAACAGCTCTGTTTATATCTCTGTGGCATTTATGAAAGATCTGCATTTTTATTCTACTGTGTCATGGGGTGTACCGAAGTTGTTTGAAAAATATTCAAATTGATAGTACCACAGATGATACTTTTGATTACGAAAATTTACTTAACAACAATCTCCCTCACACGATCAACACAGAAGATAATAACTTAAATAGACAAGTTTATTAGAGTCAACGCCTTCCGTTACAGATAAACCTTAACAACAGAAACGACCGGTACCGGTTTTCGCGTCGCGAATAACTCCTTCTCGTTCAAGTTGCGACGCCATGCTGTTGCATTTGAAATAATGGGAGGCTACTGTTTAGTAGCTGTAATTGTTTCCGGTTCCTTTGTCATGTTCGCACTCAATGGTTAGACGCTTATGTAACGATTACTTTACTATTTTTGTGACTATTGTGTACGGTGAAATAAAATGAAAAAGTAGGAGGTTTATTTTGCGTTAGCAAATGCAAGTTTCTCCTTTATGGCTCCTCGCAATAAGTGAAGGGGAGGCTATCAAATACACCACATTGACTATTCAAGGGATTAGTTTCCCTTCAATGAGTTGACATACCGAGTGATCGTCTTTAGGCCAAGTTCTCTTTGTTGTACCTTTATTACTCCAAACCGCAGTCACTTGTTTCTTTTAGGGTCTAATAATGGCCCAAACTCATTGTTTTGCCGTTCTGCAGACACTCATTTTGTCTTGTTTACTTTCAAGTCGCTTCGCGCGGCATTAGATTTTTCACCATAAACGTTTGCTTCGTTCAATTTACATCAATTATCATTTAAATTGGCGTTTGATTTTTTTTATTAAATACATTATTAACGATATTCTGCTTGAATTGGTGCATGCATGCAAAAAACGCGTGGGATCTATGACTATAGTCTACTTTTTCCAAAGCTCTAAAATTCTAGTAATGAGAATAACCCACCAGACTGATAGCTGCCGCAAGATGGCCAGTTCAATATGTGGGGAGATGTCCGAATGGAGTTTGCACAATGTACAAATCCTTGACCACACCAGGATTTGAAACGGCAAACTCCCACCTGCTAATACGCAGCTTTAACCAGGCCCCACTCAGCTGTACATGCTAAAGAATTAAGGTTGTCCATGATGGAAGTTGTCAATAAAGCATTCATTTTGGTGTCCATTGATACATACCTGGGACATCAAAAATTGCCAAACACTAACCATTTTGGCGAGCACGATGGCTGCTTTGCGGTGCAACATCTGCACACCCTCTGTCTCTCATTTACTTGCACACACAAAGCACACAGTCGAAGCACTCAAAAATTTAAGTCTTTGCTATCATTTAATTCCTGTTTATATTAATTGCTAACTGAAACACAAAACGACAATTACACAGCAAAAAGTTCATAGTAGATCTAGGCTGCACGATTTTTCATTTCTGTCCTTGGCTGATGAAATGAATCATTTTCTGGCATTCAAAGCATACAAACACAACTTTCACAATTCAGCTTTCAGAGACTTTCACAGTGATTCAAATTTTCCTAGAATATCACCATCCCTGAAAAGAAAATACTCCTGCAAAAGAAAGCACACCATGAATTGGTGACAGTATTTAAGATTAATTCTTCGCAGGACAAAAAGTATAGCACAGAAACACACTACCCTAGGTTAATAAGTTAAAGTGGAACAATGACACTAATAAAAAAATAAAACCCCTAATTTCAAATCAGATATAAAAGACAGAATTTCAAAACTCTTAAATGCACATTCATGTGACCCCCCCAAAAAAAAACTTAAAAACCACTCCGAGACCTAAGCCTTCAGACATTAGCCATGCAGAAAAACTGACATCGTTTCTGATGCTACAGACCTGTTTACCTAAAACCACGAAAACTGATTCAGTAAAAAAAAAACAAAAAAAAAAAAAACAAACATTGTGTACAATGGTGGAGTATGGCATCAAATGGTTGGTTAGAACGTTGGGTCATTGCATACAACGGACACATGGCAGTGCTGAGTGGTAAGAGGAGGTTGAGGATGTCAGCAATAGTGATACCAAGGACTAGATGAAAAGAGTCCAAAGAATTTGTGAAGAATACCAACTCCCGTTCATGGAATACTCACCTTTTTATAGTTTTTTTGTGTTGATTAAATGTTGGCTGTGGTACAGACAATAAAATTGTGATGTGTAGTTTACAGTGTTCATAGGGTTAATAAACATTGCTCGATTGTTCCATCCATCTAGCTTGGTTTTCTAATAATAAAAAAACCCCTCAGGTAAGACCTTTTTCAAGGTTGTAATAGAGAAGTACTACTGTATTAGTTACATGTATACACTGATCTTGAATGTTAAGCACCATGGTTTTTAAAAATTTGCTACAGCTGTTTTCAGAATGAGACAGAGCTTTATCCATTATTTATATATGTTTAATAACAATTTCCTTTGACAACAACACCAACTCTGATGCACTATTTTAAGGCTCAATCTAAAACAAGGTAGTTGAGATCAAGAGTTTATTCTGTCTAAATATAAATAAAGGGTCAGCATCATCAGTAACCAAAGTTTCTGCAATAAGTGCCTGGTATCACGATGTCACCACCGGCATCTTGCAAAGCTTCAGAGACTGAGAAGAGAGGAGGGGGTTGTGAATCAATGGCAGTACTGGATTTGAGACTAGCTATAACTTTTCACATTTGCTGACCTATGGATTCTTCTAGGCATCATGGAATCCTACTACCTGGAGGCACTGTGCCTAAAAGTTCTTACCATATTAAAAAAAAAAGTTCTTCACGTGACTTCATTTTTATCTTTTTGGTCTTTTAATTTAACTGTCAGTTTTTGCCATTTGCTAAGTCTTGTTTAGTCTAGTTTATAGATTTTGCATGTTAAGTTGGAGTTACAGTAATGCTTCTTGGAATAACCTTAAGAGCATGGTCAGCTGATTTTTCATTACATTGAAATTTTTGTATAAAAATGTAACTGCGGCACACTGAACTTCAAGAAAAGCACAAGAATGTGTGAATTAAAGGGAAATAACCAAGATGCCTTTTGCTAACTCGTATACTACACAATCGCTGTTTAAACAATCGGCATATCAAAAATTCATGCATGGTCGACTCACTTGGAATAGTGCAGGAAACAGACGGACCTTTTCGAAATTTTATGACTGATTTCCAAATTGTTCTTCATGAAAACTTATGACTGTGCTTAATTAGGAACCTTGGTTTCTTTGACTGACTTTATCCTAGGCAAGGAGTCATGTCAAAAGTAATCACTAGACTCTGTATCTATTGATTTGTTTTTATAATCTGATCTTTATTTCTGCTGATGCTGACACTTCAGTTTCATCAACGTTTGACTTGTGAAGTATATGTCCTTTTGTAGAAACTATAATTGGAGTCAAACTTGAAGAACATATCAAGAACTGCAAATGTGCAGCATCACTGTCACTGACCAGGCAAAATGGCAGTATTTCAGTTTTCAGCTGGCAAAGCAAGTTGAAGTTTCACAACTTTAAAAAAGAAAAACTTAAGTCGGCAGATTCAAATAATGTAATTTGTTTTTCACTAAGAACTGCAGAATGGATCTGAAATCCAGAAGAATTATGGCGAAACTGGAAGGGTAAACAGGTCTGATGCTACTCAACTGGGCACTGCCACACCCTCCTGCAGACCCATGTGTTAAAAAAATTATCCTAAACAAATTTTTTTCTTGTAGTCATCTCCCGTTTGTGGATGTTACATTGCATTTTATGAGGCATTTTTTGCATTTAAAAATGACGAAGTACAAAAAACCATACAGAATTCAATTTTTAGATCCATTAAATTGATAAAGTAATCTACAGTGCATATCAGTTAATTTTCTCTGCACATATATACCTTCTCCTCCAAGACAAGCTTTGTTCCACCATACTCTGGAAGCACAACTTTGTCTCCAACTTGTACACTGACTGCCACTGTTTCGCCCTTCTGAAATTTTTTTTTAAAAAATTCCACTTTACTGCTCAGCTGTACTAAAAAAAACTTGCTCCTTGAAAAGGAAGCTTTATGTGTACTCTTTATTCAATTAGCTAATGTTAGGCCAAGCACATACAAATGTCCTATATTACCTGGTTCATGAATTGCCCTGTTAAAGCATTTTAACACTTGATGGCAATCCCCATGAACAAATATTATTAGTATGAAATATTATGTTAAATACATAATACTAAATGAGAAAATCTAAGCAAACATAGTGCACCTCATTTACTGTTCCTTTCCCAACAGCAACAACAGTTGCCTCTTGTACTTTTCCTAGTGCTTTTTCGGGGATCATGATGCCACTTTTTGTTGCTGTCTCCGGTAAGTTTCTTTCCACCAAAATGCGGTCGAACAGTGGGACGAATTTTTTAAATGCTCGTGCCTTTTATTGTGAACACATTGAACAAACACACAAATGCACAAACAAAAATTAGCATTAAGGAACGGCAATTGTATTTTCTTAACAATAACAGAAATATAGTAGAAATGGGTTTGGGCCTGGCTTTTCATTTCACCCACTGTCAAATAAGGTAGTCACCGTGGAAAGAGAGATTCATTTCTCATGCTGACTAAATTTTATTAGGTAGATTAACTCATTAAGCATGGAATAATTTGTCTGATATATAATTATAACTGAACAAGGCAGAATTTTAAGTCTTATCAGGATCTGATCGGCAAATGGCAGATAGTGCTGCTGACACTGGGTGTATGTAGTCTCTCACCGAGTGGTAGATCTACGTAGCTTAGTTCTTAAATCGTATAGTTATACTGTACAGGACTACTTAGTTTAGCTAAGCACTACAAAAAAGTAAGAAAGTTGAAAGTGGATGGACTTGATCTGCGTCTTAATAAGGTCATGATAGTTTGGGTAAGAACAAAATCACGAGTAAGCAAAATGCACATTTCTTTAGTATTGGCTGTAGACATGATAAAATAAAACATTTTTACTGGTTTAGTAAGATACTGACCATTGTAACTGTTCTCCTGCTCTCAGAGATGTATCTCAAGTCAAATTAACCAGAAGCTTCTACCACGTGCTTGCAATGCGCCTGTTCGGTGACCTTGCAGTTCGGGAGAAGCAATTCTCTGAAAAAGTTTGACTGGCCTGTTGTTGTGTTTTTTAATTGTATTTAATGAAACAAAAATCTGACATAAACTCATTTTTCTTAACCACAATTGAAAATTTTATATCAGAACTATTAGTAATGTACGTCAATGTATAAACGAGTACAGTTGTTGATATGCCTTTTTATATAACATGTTGATATGAACAAATGAATGCTCCCTAACTGGGAAGGGAAGGTCATTTTCTTCCAGCAGCAGCTAGGGCAAGGTATAGTGTGGATGAGAAACAAAATTACTTTTATATCAGTTGTTGTGCGAACTAGTTTTATGCATTTTCTGAGACTCTGCTGTATGTATATCATTGTTTATCGTTTTAATGACATTTGTTGTGTGCGAGCTTTCAAACTGCTTTATTTTTAAAAGAGACTTGTCTTAAACCCACGTGGTAGCTTCTGGAAAGGATAGAGTCGCGCCAGGGGTTGAGACAACCACGTGGGAACTGAAAGTCTGTAGTTCGGTGACGACGATTATTTATTTGGAAAGAATTGTTGCAGATGCCAGTTTAGAGACATAATTTATGATACTTTTAAGAATTCATGCCATCCACTTGACATTTTGATGAATTTTATAACTTTAAATGAACAGTTGCGTTTTTCTTTTGTCAGCGTTACCGTGTTTTAAATTGATAATTTAATTTTTTGCTCTATACGGAGTAACGGACAATTGTTTTGCACGATCCCGACCACAAGTTTGTAAATTTCTTCGCTTTATTCAGTCTCTAGTAATGTATCGATCGAGGAATTGCATGATACTTGATAGGCCATTCCATCAGGAGTCAAGCGGACATTTTTGTAGGGAACGTAGTTTATATGAATGATCTTTAGCAAGTATAAAAAGTATTTTCCTATTCTAAAAGTAATAAATACTGCGGGGTGTAACCTTCCAAATTTTATAAAATTAATTTTGAAAGTGGTTGAACTTTAGAAAATAGTAAGGTACAAAAGGTCAATTGGAAGTGTGGAGGGCAACAACACACAAGGGTTTTTATGTGTTGCTTAATACACAGGAATTTTAAAGACAGGTCATTCTTGCAGGTTCTTTGTTAGTCATTTTTTTAAACATTCAGTAGCAAACAAGGTACGTGTTGGAATGGTGTTGCTTGTAAAAAGTTGACATCATGCCACACAGCAACTTCTGTCTGAACACAAGCTTCAGTCTCACCCAATTGCATTGTTCTTAAACCACGGTTTTTAGCCTCGGTTCTGAACCTCCCCAAAGTATCTATTTTTAATTATGTGGACTTCTGTAGAGTTTTTTAAGGTAACGGAAATTTTATTTGTGTGTTCCATGGCCCTGAAGCTCTTTTTTTTAGTCCTTGAAAGTCCTTCAGAAAATATAATTTTTAAGCTCACTCCACAAAACTGAAAATTAAAAAAAATCATTCTTGGTTAAATTCGCGATCACATTAACTTTTAACTAACCAAAACAGTCGGGTCAGAGTTATATACAGAGTACTGAAAATCCTCTTCATCAAAGAAATAATTTTTCCCTCTTAAAATTTTTTTCAAGTAAGTGCATTTGAAAGGTTATTAACACTGATTTGTTTCCCAACACTTGGCCGTAGGAGGTGTTGAGTTGCTTTTGAAAAGAGCAACGAACTTTTTGCCCAGCACTTTTTAAGTCATACGAAATACCGCATAGCCACAAAATTCATGGTTTCAAGTCTAAATAAAAGGTTTTTAAGTTATATAAAACATCAGAATGCACTTTCTTAAGCATCTGATGCATAATATGCTGAAAATCGACACTTGTGTACAGATTTGTGTCCCTACTGTGTCATGGTTATAGGTGTAAATGAAAGGTTTTAAAGGTATATCAAGCATTAGAATGCACTTTCTGAAGTATCTGAAGCCTAACATGCCAAAAATCGACACATGTACCGATTTGTGTCCCTACACGGCAGACGATAACAGTAGGAACACAAATCTGTAAAATGTACGTACACAAGTGTTTGGTATAGAGGACTTTTAGTACTTGTTAACATTGCTTTATTGTGACCTCTTCATGTACCAGACTGAATACCTCATTAAAGAGTAAATTACTATGAAAAAATCACTGTCAGTTTCTGACTGGTTTATAAAAAGCAAGCATAATTTCTGTGTTAATCATTTAGTTGGGAGAGACAAATGAAAAATATAGGTACTGATAGTGATGTCACAGCTCCTTTTGAAATATGCTCACAATAAAACCCTCTATATTTGTGCAGCAGGTTGTAAAAGTGTTATCTATTTTGTTTTGCAGAAAGCAGCTAACCATGTATCGACTTCCAAACCTACTTCGATCAGCAGTTGCCAGAAAGTTTTGCCCATCACTGGCAAGATGCTATGCCAAAGATATCAAGTTTGGTGGAGATGCAAGAGCTCTCATGCTACAGGGGGTTGATTTGTTAGCAGATGCTGTAGCTGTGACGATGGGGCCAAAGGTCTGTTGCAAAAATTGCTGTTAAAACCAATTAGGCAAAATGGTTCACAGCATTAAAAATTTGGTTAATACAATGCTGCTGCAGGCCTCCTATCTTGGCAAAAGCTGTATAGACGCGGCATGTTTTAGCCTTTTTCAAAAATTCATTTTAAAAAAACAAGATATTTAAACTTGGTTGCAAACATCAATAAACAAAGGAAACTTGTGTCTTTATTTCTTGGACATTGTTCTGTAGTGTATTCTTTGATAGCAACACAACGTAAGTTGAAGTAATCAAAAAGTCCTTGCAATTTATTATACACAGTCTGCTTGATGCTGTGTACACTCTCCTGGCTCTTTCAGGCACAAATACTCTTGTTTTCATCCACTTCATCAGAGAAAATTTGCAAATCAGTCATTTTCCTTATCAGTGTGTAAGTCTAGCGTTTTTCAAGTGACATGGCACGTGAATATACCCACTCCACAGCCATTTTTTACTTGGATTTGTGGTCGGAAACCAGTCTAAACTAGATGTAAGGGAAGCATTTCGCAAAGAAATGATTCAGCTTTTGAATATAGGAGTTTACCTTAGACCATTAGCCATACCCTATAAATAACTCTTCAAACAGCTTGTCTAAAATTTTGGACAGGCGCTGTGGAACGCTGCGGATGCTATGTCTGGCCTGCGGGACATACAGCAGGTTTGAGTTAAGTAATGTAGAAGTATGAGAGAAAAGGCAGTAAACCTTTTTTTTTAACAGGGAAGGAATGTTATCTTGGAACAAAGCTGGGGAAGCCCTAAAATCACAAAGGATGGTGTAACTGTTGCAAAAGGAATTGAGCTTAAGGACAAATATCAGAATATTGGTGCCAAGTTGGTTCAAGATGTCGCCAACAATACAAACGAAGAGGCTGGTGATGGCACCACAACAGCAACAGTTCTAGCTCGCTCCATTGCAAAGGAGGGTTTTGCCAAGATAAGTGATGGAGCAAACCCCATCGAAATACGGAAAGGTAAACATCAATATTTGTGGATTTAGCTCTGCATTATGCGCGGCATATCCATAACTCTTAACCCCTGTAAAAACAAACTGCAGTGAGCACTTACACGGCAAAACTGCTTTGTCATTGCTTGTACAAGTTGGCAATTTTACTACCATGTTTTGGTTTGTTTGCATGCAAACATGAGACGTAGATTCATACATGCAGGCGATACACACAGAATTAACAGCAAGTAGTTGCTGATGTTCTACTGTCCTCCATGATTGCTTTGTGTTGGTAACGGCCACTGACTCACCTCGCGCTTTGTGCATGCAGATTTGGACAAGAAATTTTTATGAACAAATTTTAAGTAGGTTTTTTTTTTTTTTTGTTGGGGTTAGGTGTTATGATGGCTGTTGATGCAGTTGTTGAGCATTTGAAGCAGATGTCCAAACAAGTTACTACACCAGAGGAGATCGCACAGGTATGGCAGTACACCTGGGACAAACTCAAGGGCATTTTAGAGCATGCATCATCGCTGTTAACTGTCTTGGAGCACAAATGAGTCTTTCAAGCCCACTCTTTATGACAGGTGCACGTTTTTCTGTCCACAACTCTTGTTTTATGTGTGTAAAATTCTAGAGAGTTAACTCTTTGGCGACGCAGCGGCCTTCTAGTGACCGCCCGACTGACCCTTGAGTCCGCATAGTTTTACATGTTTTTAAAAAAATACCGCTTAAAAACCCACCCTCACAGTAATATATTTTACATATTTAGAAAGATCTATTCTTCGGCATCACAAGGGAAACAATACTTTTAGTTATAAATATTAAATACTACTTACTATTTGGTCCCAAATACAGTAGCTTTTTGCACACACAACAAATGAAACGTGCGTAGCCAATGTGAATGATGGAAGTAGACCTGGCCAGCCGCTACACTTAAACCTTGTTTGGCAAGCGAAACTGTTTCCGACACTCATTTAGACAGTGCAGGGGAAACAACCGATGATAGAGCTTTACAATGATACAAAGTTTACTTCCCTTATACCGTTAAATGCGTTGCTGCAAATTCTTAAATCTGTCAGATGTGTGCAGGGCGTGCATCCTCGACGGTCAGTCGGGCCCGTCGCTTGATATCAGGCAGCGTGTCGTCAAAGAGTTAAAACATTTATTGTTCCGCCAAGTATCTCGGGTTTTTTGTTTTTACTTTCACCGGAAAATTGATTGAACTATCAAATTTTTGTATTTAAAAAAAAATTGCAGAAGCTGTTTCTTTTCTAGAAGATACTTCTAAGGTATGTTAAACATGATTGCTACTTTCCTTTAGGTAGCAACCATTTCAGCTAATGGTGACAGAGCTGTTGGTGATCTCATATCTGGAGCCATGAAAAAAATTGGCAGGGACGGTGTCATCACAGTAAAGGTAAATATTCTTGTTAGCTGCTGAATCGCAGTGAAATTGTCCAGTTATAGTGTATTCGGATGTTAACAATTTTAAAATAGAAAACATTCCTATCTGCTTCACAAAAGCACTGAACTTATCAAGTAAGTACCCTTTGCACCCTATTTGCTCTGTTGTTGGCAGATATTGTGCCTGCATTAGATCTCTGAGGTGCAACAGTAACAGCCTGTTTCCATTTCAGGATTGCAGATAGTACCAATTCTGAAAGTTAACAGTGCAATATGTTAATTTTATGCTGAGGTGTTAGTATGACATGCCAAGTTGGGGTACCCAATTTAAGCTTTTAAATGACTAGTAAGAGCCTGAAATATTTTGCTGGTTGTGGTTGTCCATGTGTAAAAAAGGGGAAAAGTCTTCATCTGTAAAGCTATCCATACATATGACTTGATAAATTTTGTCTCAGGATGGGAAAACATTGAAAGATGAATTGGAAGTGATTGAGGGAATGAAGTTTGACCGTGGATACATTTCACCATACTTCATCAACACTGCTAAAGGTATTACATAAAATGTAACTATTTTGAGCCACATCTGATCAAATAGAATTAAAGCCACGTGCAAGCCTGCAACACCCTCATGTTGAATTCAGGATTAGCACACCCATTCTTGAACATCATGATGCAGCTGTTCCCATAAGGGATCTAATCTTGGTATATTTGAAAAGTTGTATCAGTTGTATCTCCTGCACTGTTTAAATGGATGTTTCGGCTTGCCGATAGTTATCACTGAGCACCTACTTACCAGGACAGTTACCTAACTCGCAAGGAATGGCTGGTGGATTGAAGAGAATTTTCAAGTCAAATCAAGTAGAAAAAGCTAATTTCAATATAATTATGAAAGTACAGAGAAAATACCAAATCTTGGATTTTATTCAAGGTCAGAAAGTATTAAAGTAATAATACACAGCTTAGAGACATTGAAAGTGGGCAAGCAGTGATGCTTAGAATTCAATGTCAAACCTACACATTAGATACAATAAGAACATTCAACACCAAATGGTAAGTAATATTTAAACGTTTCCAATAAAAATTCCTTCAGAATTTTAATGTGCAAGAAATGATTTTTCTAACTAAAAAGTATTGCCGCTAATGTATTCTAGTATTTCTTGAAACGTGCCAATATCCATCGGCCATCAATGTCATGCATAGATCTATGCCATGTGAGTGCAAAGAGCCGAGGTAGGAGGGGTGTATGAGAACCCCTCTATATTTTCTGTGGCCAGTATTGCTTTACTGCCTTCCATGGGTAAGGTGACCTGGCACCCTGTTCATCTATGTGTTGCTATCTGTGCATACTGGGATGCTAAAGGGTGCTAAAGTGAAAGTCCATGCAAAGACCCCATCTCGTACTGATGTGGCATGAAGGTGGTCCGTAATGTATGGCACATTTATTGTGTATAAAAATAGTTTTCTAATTTAATTTTTACCTTTAAACAGATTTTGTGTTCGCTAGTTAAGTCATTAAAAATAATAGGAGAAAGTTGTAGGTTTCACTTTTCTTTGGTCAGTTTCGATGCTAGGTAAGACTAGCATAACTAAATAAAAGTTGGACTTATCTTAAATGCAGCCTGTGTTTTTAGGTGTATGGTCAGGGTGCAGCTTCTTTAAAATGAGCCCTGAAATAGGAGCAAAAACCCAAGTCCAAACACCCTGTCCCCCCACTTCCCTCCAAAAAATAAATAAAATGTGGATTTTTAACGCGCGAGAACACATTTCATGCACACTTAGTGCGGACAATGGACACAGACACGTTAGTGAAAACAACGAACACACACAGAGGGAGAGATGAACGCACCACTGACCAACAGGTTGGGAAACAGATGAGCTATTTAAACAAAGATAAAAGGAAAATTCCATTTTTTTTTTTAACATAAGCCCTATCGGTGTAAAAGCAACAATTTGATTGGCCTTTCTTTTTAGATCAAGGAAATAGCAACATGGATGGGTTAGGCACTTAAGCATTATGCATTTGACCGGATTCCTGTTTGTTTTTGTAGCAAATCAGGGTCATACTGACAAATGCTACAGAAAATCCACCATCATCCTGCACTATACTTTAGTACCTCTTTTTGGTTCTAAAGCAGAGGATAATGGTTACACAGTCTTTAGTTTGTTGGTAAATGCCAAGTGATGTTAGGAGGCTGTGGCATGTAACGTGTTAATATGCTTGTGATCAGGTGCAAAATGTGAGTTTCAAGATGCCCTTGTACTACTGTCTGAGAAGAAGATCTCTTCCGTCCAGAGCATAATTCCAGCACTTGAGCTTGCGAACTCTGTACGAAAACCGCTGTTGATAGTTGCAGAAGATGTTGATGGAGAAGCATTGAGCACACTTGTTCTCAACAGGTATGATTATTTGCTCTTTGCCACTAAAGAAATTTGAACTGTTACATGTTTCCCTGGGAGTCATATGCTTTTTATTGGTACTCTTCTCTTGTTTATTTTTGGACAATGCCAAGGCTGTTGGACTCACCAAGATACTGTTTCTTTCTAAATATTTATGCAACATGACATGGTCAGGGTAGATGGCACCTCAGCCAAGGTGGCCAGTGTGTGTTAAGAGAATGGTTTTGTACTTTTTTGTTTGCTGAAGTACAGTTCTTTAATTCCCCTTTCTTGGTCTTTATCAGCAGACTAGTAAATGTCTGAACAAAAGTTCCAGAACGTCGGTTTTGAAGTGACGAGGCACCCTGTTCATCCAAGTTGTGCTATCTGTGCATACTAGGATGGAAAAGGGTGCTAAAGTGATTGTCCATGCAAAGACCCCATCTCGTACTGATGTGGCATGGAGGTGGTCCGTAATGCATGGCACATTTCTCTACCTTTGCAACGCCCACCCCCCAGTGAGGGTTGAAAAGATTTTTTTCAGTTATGAAAGGCAAAAATGAAAAATATGTATATTAGAGCTACAATTAAAGTTCTTAACATTGCTTTGTCTTTCGTGAATAAGTGCTGGGTTTGACCATGGCGGCCAACCATTTACCTAACTAGGTAGCTTGGTTCTGGCCGCACAGATTTGATAAAGTGGTCTACTTTGTGGCCTAAGGAAGTAAACTCTATAGAAAAATGATTATACGGTTGGAAAACGCCATTTACCTCCCTTGTCGATGTAAAAAAAAAAAAATTAACCCTCGTTTTTGCTATGCCGTGGACCGTAGCAAATTTCAAACGAGCTCCAGAATACGTGTGGAAATTGTGTAAAATAGTAAAATATTCTGAAAATGGCAAAATTTTGGTGAGGGAGGGAGGCGGGTTAACGGTCCATTATTTAAAATTCGCTTCCAGTGTGAACACTTTAATGGCTTTAGTTTGAACTTGCATCAGAATGTGATTTAGGGTACACATAAGCTAACCAATAGATTTTAACCTTTTTTTTTTTAATTTAGAGAAGGTTTTCCTACATCATCTTCAAGGCATTCTGTCTTCCCCATGCAACAGGAAAATTGTAGCTTGGGACGTAGAAGGATGCAACAGAAAGCACTTCTGGTTTGCCTGAGACAGTTGGGGTCCCCCCCTCCCCAGCTTGTCTAGCATACACAAGTGAACAGTTAACCTATTGATGGCTGTCTCCCCTCCTAGACTGATTTTTTTTGTAGCAGACATGTGACAAGCCAAGCATTTGACCATTGGTGGGACACAAAAGTTAGCTACTGTCACAGTAAGCTGTATCTTTGAGGATGATAAAATTGTTACAAGTTACAATTATTGTAGGTGGAAATCAGAATATCGTTATATTTGGCACTACATGCCAATTGATAGTGTCATCAGTGCTTATGTAATGTGAACAAACGTGAAGACGTTCTGAGCTATTTGGTCACATCTGAATTCAGCATATGTGCAACAAGGGTTAGCTGTTACTTCCATGCAAGTTTTAGGTTAATTTCAAGAAAGAGTGAAAAGTTGGCACTAAGTCCAAGTGTAAAACAAGGCCCTTGTAAATTGCCATAAAGCATCTGCTTTTCCCTCTGTCAGAGTTTGTTCAGATAGAGTTTGCAAACAGATGCAACACAAATTAAGCATTCCAACTTTCTGGCTATTTGTGTCATTGAATAGTGCAGTATTCAGAATGTTACAAGTCTCCCATATTACAATGGTTACATGCATACACACATTTTTGCCTGCCTTAATGTGTCATTGAAGCTATGTGTCATTGAATAATGCAGTATTCAGAAAGTTCCTAGTCTGCTGTGTTAAAATTGTTAAATGCATACACACATTTTTGTCTGTCCTTACTTCTGTGTAAACCACGATCCCCGAAGCCACAGTCAGAATGTATTACATCTGCATCGAAGGGTTTCGCTGACATGAATGATTAAAAAAACGCATGCATCTTGGTTCAAACAGTATATATGTATACAACAGGAGTACTTAGCATTCACAATCACATAATCAGTATGTCTAGATGTGCAATTGATGTGTACCTAGGTATGCCTGCATTAGTGTAAGAGACTTAAGTTTAACAGTTTTTATAGGTCCAGGAAACTCCTGGAAATTAGTGTTTTCCGGGGCCATAAAGTGTGCTTTTAGTCATGCAAAACTTGATTTTTGAGAATGTTTTTAAGGTCACTCCATGACAGTAACTTTTAAAGAAAAAAATGGTTGTATTCTTGGTTAAATACATCATAAATGTGAGAAATGCCTTTCTGTTTTTAAAACATGCTTTATACAAGTATACAAATCCATCAACGTTGGCTCCCAAATCGATGTTTTTTCTTAGAGGTTAACCCCCTGTCCAGCCATTTGTGTGTGTGTGGGGTGGAGATGATAGATTGCATGGCATGGTTTTGTCCGAACGGGGTAATTTTTTTTTTTGTTGTTGAGTAATTTCTGTGGTAATCATGCATACTTATCGACAGGTTAGAGTTATTTACCTTTATGGTGTCTGGCTACCATATCTGTAACACTCTTGCAAAAGATCTATCCTCAATCACAAATATATTCAGTGCAGAATTCAAGGTCCATAAAACAGTTGAGATAAAATTTAATCTAAAATGCACTTCGATAATTAGTTGCTTAACATGCCCAAAATTTATAAGCAGAAAAAGTGAAGGTATAACTAAAATGTCATCTGCTCGTTTGTGGTCAATCATCACCATTTCCAAACACCACACAGACATGAGGTGAAATGAGTTGAGGTCTATAGGATTGTATTTTTTTAAAATTAAGGTTAGTGTAACCCCAGAATGTACTTTCTCTGGAGCATGTGACAGTCGCAGAACAAACATCGTAATGTTGAAGACTGCAAAGACTCCCTTCGAACACCATTTTCCTATGGATTACCTAGTTTTATTACTGGATATATATATCTTGCAACTTCAGTTTGCATCTTCTCTTCCCTTTGCCTTTGTTTTTAGGGCAGAGGATGTAAAGAGATGCTACATAATGACTCGTTCTGAATTACTGACCATACACATTTATGGTATAGCAACAAGAATGGTACAGGGTTATTGTGTCTGAACAAAATTCTTTTGACTGGCTTCATAGCTTCAAAACAACCTAGAATGTAAGGAAGTGAAAATGCGTACATAGGTTGTGAATGTGATGGGTGGGTCCTGCATGATTTTTTTTTATAGTAAGGTGCGCAAAACAGTCCTACCCTTGCTAAACTGTGCACAAAGAATTTCAAGAAGTTGCATATTTCCTGAAACTCTGTATGCATAATGTCTTGATGGCACTTTTGGATTTGCCACGGCAACATTTAATGTACAAATCTTGGGTTCTGTCAACTGAGCTGTCTAGGTTCTGCCCCTGCCTGCAGCATGGGGTCTTTGGGGTGATTTGATATACAGTTCTTATCCTGGAAAAGCTTCAAATGATATTTTAAGTATGGATTGTACTACAATAGCATCAGTAGTATTGTACAGCTATATGTAGGAAAGACTCTTTCAGGGGATAGAAAAAAGGATCTTGGTGCAAGGTACCTCAAGGACTTGTTTGCCTACCAGATTTCCTCTTGCATCAAAAAAGTGTGGCAGACAGTTTAACTTTTTTCCATTGGAAGACTGGTTCTTGCTTGTCAACATGCATTTAAAAAAACCCAATAACTTGGGATGGAGTAAAGTTGTTATTAAATCTGTTTTCAGACCTTCCATGGTGCATCTACCTTTCACTCTGTCAGGTATTCTGCAGGCAGAGTTCATAAAAAAGATGCTAAATAAACAAAACATTACAACTTTCTGCCCATTTTATGTTGGTGAATGGTGCAGTATACAGAATGTTACAGTACATAATCTGTTATTTTTGGCTGTACCTGATTAATGGGTAGTGTGAACTTGAAATCATGTTCAAATATTTCTATGTTGAAAGTACTTGATGATCCTGTCTTTTAAATTATTTTACAATGTGCTATGAAATCCTTGCATGGAAAGTGCAGTCTGTTTTAAGACTTGGCCTACCATGGTGCATCTACCTTTCACTCTGTCAGGTATTCTGCAGGCAGAGTTCGTCAAAAAGATGCTAAATAAACAAAACATTACAACTTTCTGCCCATTTTATATTGGTGAATGGTGCAGTATACAGAATGTTACAGTACATAATCTGTTATTTTTGGCTGTACCTGATAAATGGGTAGTGTGAACTTGAAATCATGTTCAAATATTTCTATGTTGAAAAGGGCTATCAGTAACTTGTAAAAAGAGGCACCAGAAACCTCTGCTTGTCTGCAGTAACAATGCAGATTGTCTGTGGTGCAACATCAGTAACCTGGACTCACATTCAACTGTG
>SMGT01003981.1:150750-183979 GCA_004794575.1 Lanistes nyassanus
TTTGAGAGAATCTTCTTGATGCAGTCAGAAGGGACCAATCAGCATCTAATGTTGACTGACTTGCCACATTGAGATATCCGTTGAACCTCAACTTTGCATGGCAGAATTCAAGGTGTATGAACATGTAAATGCTGTGGATTGCATCTTTGAGTCAGGAATGGATAAAGCACAACATTGTTTATGATATGGTTATTTTTGTTTTTGTGTTCCTTTTGGAGCTAACACTTGTCCCTTTACATGCCCTTGATACGTGAAAGTGGTTATATCTTATATTTTGTTCTCTTCTCTGAACAGGTTGTTAGAACAGCACTGGTAGATGCAGCTGGTGTTGCTTCGCTCCTAACAACAGCAGAAGCAGTTGTCACAGAACTCCCAAAGGAAGAAAAGGATAGGGCTATGGCAGGAATGGGTGGCGGCATGGGTGGGATGGGGGGAATGGATTTTTGAGCATTTTATCATAATCCAGGTCTTGGAAGAGTGCCTCCTCTGCTTCAAGCAAAGATAAGGGACAAAAGTGGCATTGCCTTGTGAGCTAAAAACTTCACCTAGTGACGTGACTCCAGGAGTAAATGTTCGTTGTGATGGCTGTGACATCCAGATTTCACATCATTGGCTGCTAGACTGTTTCTGACTTGGGCCCATTTACCAGCTACACTGGGCATAAACTCCTACCTGGGAGAGGTCTTGACTGAACTTGTGTGTTTGGCTGATTATTAGCACTGTGGTTTTGTAATTAATATATGAGGGGAAATGCATGTTATCTGTAGTCTAGTGGCATCAACTGTTTTCTGTAGGAAGAATGCTTTAACAGTGAGGCTGGTGAAAAAATGAAGTATACGTTGGAGTATTGTCATTGGCACTTTCCAGATGGCTAAGTTACCTTGTGTGCATTAAAGCAAAGCCATATTGTTGGAGTAAAAACTAATGGCATAGTTGACACACAGGTTATGGGGGGAACTGTGCGTGAGATGTTCTGGAACAAGTAGCTTTATTCCATTCTATGTGCACATTTTGCATTACACAGTACGTTGTCATGCACTCATCTGATGTAATCATGAATGAAATGCCGAGTGGCATGTAGATGAAAGGATGGGCATGGGTATTACCTTGTCTCGTGTGTATTGTTACAGTATCATTGCTGATGTTTTTTCCCCTTGTAGAAAATGTTTATGCAGAAGTTATTTTTTGTTTTTGAATAAATGTTTTGAAAGTACTACATGTGTGTGTACTTTACCCGAGTTTGAAAGACATTTACTGGGAAGTTTGTGTTTAGTAGCAACAGATAATGGACCTGCATTTCTGAACTGACTGTTGAGAAAAAGGAAACGCTATACCAAACATATTTAGTCACATGGCACCATCACAGTGTTTGAAAATTGAAGCAGAAACGTGCAAAACCTAGTCTGCCTTTTATGAAGACGCATAAGCAAGCATTGCATTGGTAGTTGAAAGTATACTGCACCTAAGGAGAGAATTTTATAGCAACCCCGATACAGTTCACCCTGCAGGGAGATCCCATTAGCTTCACACTTCTACTGGATTCATAAATAAATTTTAGTCCTGAAATGTGTAGACATTATTAAAGCTGCCTTACCCTGTCAACCCCAATAGTTCTGATAGCCTAATAAAGTGGCTACAGTGCATTTAAAAACAGCTTAAGTACAAAAATATCACTGCATGGGAAGCGTCAAGCGTGGTATCCGGCAGTACCAAGAGCGGGAGAGTGAACTATTACTATCCGTTGAAGGGGTGGTCAGGGACGGATATGGGTGGTGGATGATGACTACGCGCTGAAGTACTTACTTTCGAGACCTGAAAAGGAAATTTAAAAAAATAGACTTGAAGGAAGAAGAGAACTGAGTCGGCACTCCCCATCCTAGATTCCTTCCTATGACTGAAGAGGAGAGGTGGTTGGTCATAAAAAGGGGTACTGCATGATTATGTGGATCATAGGATAGATATCTATAGGATTAAGAGTATATAGTATTATATAGATCTAGCTCGGCAGATGTACGTCTTAGTTCCCACATATTTCATATTTGCGATACTTGGGACTTACATGCCATCTTAACGAAATCAAGAACCTGGACAGTACTCGAAGTTGGATTAGATCCTACCCTTTTCATTCACGAAACGCTACACTGCAGAGTTTACAACAGCCCCTCGAAGCCTTGGCCTTGCAAAAATCGAAGAGATTAGATGAAATTTTTCGAGGTTTTCCTGTTGATCCATGTTTAGCGATATTTCCTAACCTGTTTAATATTTCAAAACAAAGTATCGCCAAAAAAGGCTTCATTGCTTGTCTTACACCTGTATCTGTTTCTAAAAATATACCCTACATTTGTATTTTATCGTCTCTTCGGGAATAAAAGCAGCCCTGGAAAAGTTACGCATTTCCGGTTCTCCAGAGATTCTCGTCTGCTAGTGCCAGTAGACTGGGTTGCTGCTACTGCAACAGAAGACTGAGCTCAGTGTCCATCGGGTATATTTTTGCAATGGCTGTGGACGAATCCCGCTATTTCAAAAATACATTTAAAGATTATAGCCTGGAAAAGCTACTTGGAGAAGATAAAAAGGTATTGTTTACTATCTATTTTGTTTCAGTCGTGTTTGCTCTATCGTCTCTTTTAATCGCTCTTTGTCTTGAGAGAGCGAAATGATGCTGGTTTACTGCATTTACTGATTTAGTGCATTACCATCTCTATGATGGTTCACTGTGACAGCCTCAGGTAGATGCAATCGATCAGTGTAGCCTGTAGGACTATTGTATTGACAGACAGGATTAAATAATCACAGATACCGTATTTGTAAACTAGCAAACGAATTAATCTCCAGACTTAAGTTGATTTTAAAAGTTTATTATATTTATTAATATTTAACATAGCGACAGTGCTAACGTCATTCATCTGACACCAAACATTTCAACTCAAGATCTATACACTTTAATAAGTGTACTTTATAACACCATACATGTGTATAGTGTCCGTGTACGTGCACCCTTTTAAAAGTTCATAGAAGACTTTCAACCTAATTTTGTACAGTATTGATTTATTACATCAGGTCATTATACCTATAGCTGTGTGGATCGCTCGAGGAACATGTTTTACTTCTCTTTTTTCCAGCTCGTAAGCAGCGTTGCTGAACGATTAAAGGAAGCAGTAGGAAGACTGTTGCAACATTTTGAAACAGTAGGATTGTGCCAGGAGGATATTTCACGCCGTCCAAGCTTTTCCGTGTATACTGGAACAAGTGGTAAGGGGCTTAACGATTTATGTAAACACTTGCATTCATTTCCGATATGATATAGAATGTATGGATACATTTTTATCTGCATTTCACAGTGTTTACCAAGAAAAGCATTTTTGTTCTAGGTTATGCTCTTCTGTACATGCATTTGAGTAACTGCAAAAGTTGGGCAGACAGTAGTGATGCAGAGGACGCTTACCTACAGAAAGCGTTGCAACACCTGAGAGAACCTCTTGCTCACCCACAGGGTCGTAAGTTCACCTTTCTGTGTGGAGATGCAGGGCCTTTGGCACTAGGCGCCTACATTTACAACAAGCTGGGTGATGACCGCAATGCCGCACATTGTATTTCCAGGTGATGTGCATTTTAGTACTACATAATGAATTTAGGAACAGCTTAAAGGAAACAGTTGAGGGAAATCAATATGACATGTCTTTTGTTTAATTAGTCATAACTGTGGAAGAAGCAGAGTGGAAGAAACCAACATGTATAACACATTCTGACAGAATTAAAATATCGATCTGATGTTTCTTCTTGAGTTGCTGAGAAGAAAAATGGAGGGGGTAATAGGAAAATCTAAAGACTGGAGAGGTTACACATAATCCTGTGAAGTGCATTGATGAAGGCAATATGGGCTATGCTTGTCATGACTGATGTCATCTTGTTCACCACCACCACCACCACCACCACCACCACCACCACCACCACCACCACCACCACCACCACAACTGTCATCATCATGAATAGTATTGTGCACATCTTGTCATTTGACATTGGAGATGGAAAAAATGTATGGCTTTAAACCAGATATAATGTATATTAATATTATGGTTGTCAAATACTTAATTTAAGTAGTAGTTTCTTTGCATTTCTTTAAATCAAAAACCTGTTCAGCAAAGTCACAGCATGTGAAAAATCACTGGCAGCAAAGAGTGTCAGTCTTGGTACACGTATTGATCAATGGCTATAAATGTAATGATGAAAAATATTCTTGCCAAATGTCTAGTTCTTTGCCTTCTCACCTTTGCCAAAATGTGGGTGTGGAAAATTTGGAAATTAACTGCTGTGAATTTAGCTTTTTAATCGCTTCATCAGTTTTTAAGATGATCTTGTATTTTTGAAGACTGGAATCCTTGCACATCAATGTCATTCGAGATCAGACCCTTCCAGATGAGCACTTATGTGGACGAGCAGGTTATCTGTCAGCATTGCTTTTTGTGCAACATCATCTTGGCATGGACAGAGTAGACAGGGAAGTGATTGTCAAGGTATAGTACTTTCTGCAGTCTATCCACAGCACTCCGTGTAAAGTACAGGAACCAGAGTTTAGGGCCCTTTGGGCCAAGACAGGGTACTAGTTATCATGTATATCAGTGGAATCTTGTTTAAGAGATCCTTTATTGGACTGTCTTTTGGCAGGCAGGACTTCTTCACAATGATGTTTTGTCCTTCTGTACTGCATACACTGTATATTTTGTCTGTGTTTTGTCCTATGTGTGTTGTCCAGAAACTTTGGTAGTTATGACCATTTCACCCCTATTTTATCTTTGTTTGGTTTCTTTGATTGTAATCCTAATTTATCTGTATCCTTCTGTGATTGAATTTGTGCTAAGTAGAATAAGATCTTCCTGCATGAAAACTTTTATAATTGTGTTTGTACTGAAAATATCTCTATGTTTATGTTTTATTTAGCAATTTATTAAGATGTTCAATTCTTGATGATCTTGTAAGTTACAAGGAAAGGGATTAACACATTGGCGCTGTGTATGGGAAATAAACGATACAGCATAGGTCACGCTTACTATCACATACAGGAAATAAACGATGCAACTTTGAAAATTTATTTACGGGGAATCGCTAATCGTCTAAGGTAAAGAACTCCTGCATTAGAAAGCTGATTCATTTCTTCACGAGTTGCTTCCCTTTTCTGTGTTTAAACTGCCGCGACTGGTTTCTGGTAATAACTTGAAAGATGTGTCCCTACATGTGGTCTGTCACTTGAGAAATGCTAGATTTACTCTTCAAATTACACGCTGAAGAGCAAAATGACATTGTTTCGCAAATTTACTATGATAAAGTGGATGAAGACAAGAGTATTTGTGCCTTAAAGACCCAAGAAAGTGATTACGAAGAGAAAAACGTGCCGGCACGTGTAGAAAAACAATGTCGTGACACTGTGTACAAGGAATGGCGAGGACTTTTTGATTTCTTCAACTTCAGTTGTGTTTCCATCAAAGGATTTTACAAATTATGGAACAAGGTCCAAGACACACGGTAAGAAATGAGTTTTCTTTATTTATTGTAGTTCGATAATATGTTTAAATCATTTTTCTATTGTTTTGGGGGATTTTTTAATGAATTTTTGAAAAAAGGCGAAAAACCCTGCGGCCACGGGGAGGGTTCGAGCTACGAAGGCTGCGTCACGATTGTGTTAAGGGTTCTGTTTCTGTGCATTTCTGGTCGAATGTTTTATTTGCACTCTTCCCTTTCTGTAATCTTGAGAACATATATTAAATAAAAACCCAAACCCAAAATTGTGATAATGATAAAGTGTATGCATTCTTTTGTATAAGGGAGGATGGTTGATGTTAAATTTAGATTAAAGATTGGTATCAAAATCCTTCTAGTTGGTATTTGTTACAGGTGACCAAAACTGTCCTTGATTCAGGTCAGTCTTTGGCCACACAGCAGCGAGACAGTCCACCTCTGATGTATGAATGGCATGAGAAGAAATATCTAGGTGCTGCTCATGGACTTGCTGGAATCTTGTACACGCTTTTGCTGGTGTGGAGGATTAGTTTATATGCTTTACCTCGTGTACATGTGTTCATATTTGCATGTGCATGCATACATTCGCATGTACATACTTCACTTATTTATAATGTTAATGTCATTGATTACTTTGTGCTTTTTGATGTATAATTTTAATTTTATGATTAAAAATGTTTGTGATTCATATTCTTTTATCTCAGAAGCAAAATAATGCATATATACATTCATTTTAATATTGTTATATTTTGGAGATTCTGCGGATGAGGAGAATTAGTATTCACAGTTGTTTGTGGTGTATTATTTCTCAATAAAACAGGTGAAATACCCGGAGGTCCGCCCTCAAATTGAGAACGCAGTGAAGGGGTGTATAGACTATATGCTTACTCTCCAATACCCGTCAGGAAACTACCCTTCTTCATTGGGCAGTGCTGGTGATCGCCTTGTCCAGTGGTGCCATGGTGCCCCAGGCTGGGTCTACTTGTTTGTCACTGCTTACAAGGTCTGCATGACTTGGGGACGCTGTGCATATTTATGTGTAAACAAAGGCCACCTGGTATCCACTTGAGTACAGTGGTGATAGTGATAATTATGGGGAGATTTTTCTGTCTTACAGTCTGTGCTTGTATTGATGTGCCTCATGCTGCATAAACACTGATAAGGAGTGCATACTTTGTTGTCGGTGACATTAAAGAATTACCACTTTAACAAAATCAGGATAAAGGATGTATGGTGGTTCTACTTGTTTAAAAAAAGCTTGTGTTCATTCTTTTTACTTTTTAAATAAGTAGGAGGGTCTCCTTCACTTTCTTCTTGCTGTTTAGACATACAATGACAAGCGGTACCTCCAAGCAGCAGAGCAGTGTTGTGATGTGATATGGCAACGTGGTTTGCTGAAGAAAGGCTATGGCCTTTGTCATGGGGCAGCAGGCAATGCTTATTCCTTCCTCACACTATTCCGCCTCACACAGAACCAGAAACACTTATACAGGGCTTGCAAGGTGAACATCTTGTGTATTGTCACACTAGTACTTTCTGAATCCTGACTTCTGGATCACATTGTTTTGTGCTGATTGTATGTGTGATGAATGCATTATTCACAAACACTGTCATGGAAACTAGCATGTATATGTTTCTGCAGTATGCATATTTGGAAAAGAGCTTGTCTAAACAGTTTTTACAGCATTAAATAAATGATACACTTTAGACAGTACAATATTTTGTCTTCAGTTTGCAGAATGGTGCTGTGATTATGGAAGGCATCAGTGCTCTACCCCTGACCATCCATTTTCTATGTTTGAAGGTAATGCTGACAATTTTTAAAACTTTAATTTTTGAAAACTCTTTAGTCAACATCTTGGATGGGACAGAAAAATTATACTTCTGTTTGGCAGTGTTGCTGAGTTTACATCTATAATGGATTTTGAGAAAAGTTGCATGTCAAAGGTTATATAAATCTGAATGTGTTAATAGAGTTTATTATGCTTTATGTTAAATGAAGTTTTCTTGGGGGGAATAGGAGGTGAGGAGAGACAGAGAAGAAAATAAGTTATGCCTTTATTATAGCCAAAGTTACCTATACCTAAAGAAATAAATATGTTCGTGTTTTCTTTTTCTTGCAAGGCCTTGCTGGAACTATTTATTTTCTTGTGGACATGCTGGATCCTCTCAATGCAAGATTTCCTGCCTTTGAATACTGAACATCACTTGTGTAAAATATGCAACAAACATTTCCTGAGAGTATCTTTGTGCATTTTATCATCACAGCCATTGACATGTAGTGCTCTATCCCCATAAGGGGCTCTTTGTACTTTGCAGCATTCTTATTTTTCAAGTATCCTTTTTGAATGTTAGGTTCCAGTATCTTCACGAACTTTGTGTGTGTGTGTGTGTGTGTGTGAGAGAGAGAGAGAGAGAGTGCATGCGCGTGTGAGCATTCTACACATGTTCTATCGCCACACTGTTGATTGCCGTAATATTTTCTATCCCTTGCTGTTGCCATGTGACACTGCCTGGTCTTTTTTGATGGAACTTGTCTATTCAGATCGATTCGCTGGTTCATTTTGAAAAAAAAAATCAAAACTTTTGATTCAGGTTATTTTTATAATTTATTTTTCTCATTAGAAATGCTTATCAAGGTGAACGAGCCAAAAATATAAAGAAAATTTTGTTTTCTTAGGTACCCAACTGCCATAGTTCCTTCTTGCCATTTCAAACTATGTGTTCCATGGAATATCTTCTGCTTCAGTTAGGCCTAAAAGATTAGTATTTCTAGATGGAACTGAACCAAATCAAACAGAAAAAATGTGATCCAAATGGTAAATTGAATCAAAAATATTTTTACCATGTCAGACAGCACCGCAGGAGCATTTAAAAAATGTGAGACCATGTTTTCTGCTTTTTGTTCACACTTGATCCACTCTTCAAAGGTATCATCATCAGTTCTAGAAATAGTGTCCGCTTCTTGCAGATCTGAGGTGCCTGCTCTTCGTGTATAACTAGGTACTGAAAATCAATCCCTGTGAGCTGAATGTGTCCGCTTCTCAAAGGTGTCCTCTTTTCCGAATCTCGCTCTTCACAGGATCAGGTGCAAAAGAATGAACTGGCTTGCTTTGCAACATAAATGAAAGAAACTTGTTTGGCACTGCTGTTTTTCTCGTTTTTGTTCATCATACATTCCCTTTTCCCTTTTTTTTTTACATAGTAAATGTTTTAATAAATTTGTCAGCACTTTTGACTATGTGTCTTCTTTTTTAAAGCACAAATATCGAAATATGTAGTTACAGGAAACTGAAAAAAGTTTAACAATCAAAATTGACAATTCCTGCGTGGTAACACTTGTTTTACATATAGTTTTGCCCTTGAGTTTGTGTTAAAGACTTAAGAGATTTATGTCTAAGGTTTTGTGCAAAGGACAGGTTGCTTGGTAACTTGGTTGTTTATTACTTTACGTCCAGTCAGACAGGGTCAGGTGTATATTGGAACAGTGTTGCTTGAGACAAAACCTACTGCTGCTTTGGAACTGCTGTCGCCAGTTCCCAACATAGGCTTCAGTCCCACCCAGTCATATTATACTGACACTGGGCCAAGCACCCATAGTACTGTTAAATTGGCAGGCTGCAGTATAGACTGCCAGTTTTTTTAAGTCGTGCAGGTATGACTCGGCTGGGCGCGAGCCAACAACTCGTCTCTTAATTGGAAGCCTAAACCCTTAGACCACCGAGGCGGTTGTGCTAGGGACAGTGGGGAGATGGGTATAGGTGATGTGCGAGTAGGTGTTCGTACACGTGCGCAACCTCTACGTAGTAACGAGGTGTTTAAACATGGGTGCGTTGTTATCGTCTGCTTTCTATATTTGTAAGAAAAACGGCCACCAGTATTGAAGTAATATAAAGCAAATTCAATGTTTCCCCGTGCATCTATTTCTGAAACACTTCATACCTATTATGGGGCTAGACCTATAACACCTTGGCTTTAAAAAAAAATTCCGTCAATACAACGCTGTGCACCACGCCTTGCTACTTTTAGGGAGTCGCATCTAGGACATACGTCTAGTCAAAACCACTGATGTATGTACGTCATTGGTCAAAACATCTAAAGACGACGTGTGCAAAACGATCTAATAAACAGCTACCCAGCCAGATTTCTTGACCATTTGAGAATGGATGTAATGTGCAACTGACAATTTAAAAAAACACATTGCTTAGCTGTAACTTCTGTAGTTACATCTTCCATGTTCGTAACGGCTTGGATTTAACTCGGTAAATGATTAAAACGGCGGCCTACTCGTATCTACAACGACCGTGGCTACTACAGTGGTCAGTCTCCAAAGTAACGCTACTTTGGAGACACTTTGCATTTCATAAGGGGAAGCTACTCGATAACAGAAAACTGCTAGAAACTGATTGTGAAAGTTGTGGTTTGGTAGCTTACAAAGTTACCAGGATGAGCAGCCGTCGCGAATTTCCAAATCCGTATCCAGATTATAGCGGCGAACGATTTTTAGATGGTGCTGGAAAGGTGAAGTATCGCATGTGCGGACTGCAGCAAGCAGTCTGCGCTTATTTTTTTCTTGGCTTTGCTACGATGAATAAAATTATAAACATATTCACACTGATGCTGTGATCGGAAAAATAAAATGCGCATATATCTCTATTATCTGAGGTAACTAGATTAAGGACAGCTTACATGCATTAACTAAAGCCCTTCTTTTTGGATATAAAGATAAGTTTTGCATTTTATTTTATTTTAAGTTGGATCCAGCGTTTGCAGACAAACTCGGTTGTAGCATTCAGGATCTCATGGCTAGACTACTAGAGGGTCTCCGGCGAACGACTGAAGACGATTACTCAGTGTACACAGGCCAGACAGGTGAGGCAAATGCTAAAGAAAGCTTGGTAGAATGATCCACAACCTCCCCCCCCCCAACCAAACAAAGAAGAATCAAATATTCATGATTTCAACTTCCCTGGTTTTACTTTGTTATTTATAGTAACCACCGTTATAATTGAGGCTAATAAGTAAGCACTCTTATAACAAATTTAGGCCAAAGAAGTTCATAAAATGTAGTACGAACCGTTGTTCTTCCCTTGCAGTCATATTTTTTAACAGTGTTATTATTTAGACAGCATATTAATGAAATAAATGATGCTTGAGACCTCCTCATGTTTTATTAAATTAATTAGTAAAGGATGACATTTTAATGACATACTAAACTATAGTGATATGTTTAAGCTTGCATAAAGGTAGGATCAAAGGAAGATTTTATGGACATTTTCAGGCATTGCACTGCTATTCTTCCAACTGTACGAGAAGTTTGGCCATGCTGAGGATCGCCAGAACTTGCTTGAAAAGTCAGCAGGATATTTGAAGGCCGCTCTTAAGCATTTGGATTCTGGTGTGTACACATTTTTGTGTGGAGATGCCGGTGTGCTGGCTGTTGCAGCTGTCATTTATGCAAAGCTTGGAGATTCCAAAATGAGCGAAGATTGTGTGTCCAGGTAAGATATGAAGAAATGTATTTTGATTATTCCATGTATTTCTATAGGTGTTCTTTTGTAGTTGATTTAGAGTCTTTCCTGGCCTGTGACAATATTGTTTCACGTTCTACCTGATACCCTCCCACAGAAGTCTTTATGCATGTTTCAAACAAAAATAAGGCTGGAAATCTGTTTTAGTTGAACCCCATGCTGATTGCATCAGTGGTGTAATGGTTAAGGCATCCACTTCCGAGGCAGGAGATCAGTGGTTCACATCCCGGCCAAGTCATACCTAAGACTTAAAATTGGCAATCTAGTAGGTGCCCTGCCAGATACCTGGCACTATAGGGAACTGTACTAGGACTGGTTGGCCCGGTACCAGCATAATGTGACTAGGACTGAAGCCTGTGTTGTGACAGCAGTCTTGCCACGTTAACTTGTCTCAAACAACACCGTCCGGATATGCACTTCGTTTTCAACTGGATATTAAGCATTCAACCATCCAACCGCTTTAGCTGTACACTGCCAAGAGTAACCCTCAAAAATTTTTTAAAAGAAGCTTTTGTAATTACACTTTTGGGATGTGAAAGATGTGTGTGGTGTGTGTGTGTGTGTGTTTGTGTGTGTGTGAGCGAGTGTTTATTTGAACCAGAAAACTTTCCTTGACGGTAGAGATTTCTTATTGGATATCACTGTAAGGGATGCTTATTACTTCCCTTTCCACAAAGATTTCAGAGGAGAAGCAAGTAAAATACTATGAAGCAGAAGATATGTGTCACATAAATGTTTTGACTGGTAAAACTCATTTTGAAGAAAATGTGTTGGCCAGTGGGGGAAAAATGGATCAGTAAACTAATAGACATGGCAGCATTAGGGAAGACCTGGCAAAAGGCAAATGTATCTTAAATAATGGCCACCATATGTTGAGCAAGCATCGGACTTCTTTGTTGTCACAGTTCCTTGGTACATGTTTAACGGTTAAATAAGATTTAAACATTTTTCTGATCTAATTGCAGGCTGGAGTCTTTGCAGAAGCATATCTGCCATGATCAAAGGATGCCAGATGAACACCTGTATGGGCGGGCAGGCTACCTTTCAGCAGTCATGTTTGTGCAGAAACACCTGGGTACTACAAGTGTCAACAAGGAGGTCATCGTTAATGTAGGTCACAAGCTGTGTGTTTTTATGCATTGCAAGATTGCATTCATAAAACATATTGCAGTGGCAGTATAGACAGATCTGGCTGATGGTGTGCTGGTACCGTTAGACTTTGATTGAATTAGGTGTTGAGCAGTATGAGCAGACATTGGTGCTGTTGCTTTTTGCCTTTAATAGGTTATTCGTAGTTTTTTTACTAGATGTTTTCGCAGTCTTTGAATCCAACATTCATGAAGTTTATGTGGCCCTTAGCGTGATGGGACCATGCATTTGTCAGCAAGATAGAAGGGTGTGTGGACCCAGATTTGATGTCAAGCACATAGATTCTGTCTATATTTGGCACCTGTTTGTATTCCTCGCTGTCTGTTCTGTTTGGTACTCTGGCTTCCTCTCCTTCCTCCCCTAACTCCCCACCCTGTACCTATCATTACCTTTTCTTCTCTGCCCCATCATGGTGGTCAAGTGGTGAAGGCATCCACTTTTTGAGCCAGGAGGTCCATGGCTTGCGCCCGGCCAAGTCACACCTAAGGATTAAAAATTGGCAATCTAGTAGCTGCCCTGCCAGACGTCTGGCACTACAGAGAACAGTACTAGGACTGGTTGGCCCGGCATCAGTATAATGTGACTGGGTGGGGCTGAAGCCTGTGTCGCAACAGCAGTCCCAAATGTGGCAGCACGTTAAATTGTCTCAAGCAGTGCCATCCTCCACTGCATTCATGACAAGACATTAAGCAATAAAAAAACAAAAACAACCATCCTGAAGAAGCTTACATTGCTGATGCAGCATTAAATAGCAGCGACCTGCTGCTTACCTGAATCTCATAGGGGTCTGACCTGCCACTTTTACACGAGCTACTTAGAACAGATCTAGCTTTTTAAGTGTGCACGGGCAGTACAGTTTATTGCTTTTTCGTTATTTGGCCTTGTACAAAGTAAATAGATCTCCAAATTTCCTTCCAAATAAAATATTTATAAAATGGCCAATAATCTCAGAAATATGTTAGGACATTTTTTAAGTATATAGAAACAGTATGTATTTTCTTCAGTCAAAGTTTATGTTTGAGCTGATTTTTATGATTATTCTTTAGGAGTTTGGAGTGTACTTATTAACTCATTCCCATCGACCATCCTTCAGATGTGCGACATCGCTGCAATCTCTGCATATGGGGGGATTTGGTGTGATTTTACCAAATTTTGAAAAATTGTAAAAAAAACCTATGAAAGTTAGAAAAGTACTTTGAATGTTGTTGCAAAGATAAATTGAAGTGAAAAAAAGCCTTTTTCTACCTGAAATCCATCTGTTGCTGGCGCTATGTAGAAGACTGTGTTGAATTACATAACCAAAGTGAATGTGTTTATTTAAAAACAAACTCAATGGCATATTACAGCCATCTGCAGCACTGGTAATCCAAACGAATAAAAACATACGAATTCCTTGTATAACCCCCCCCCCCTCCTCACTAAGGTTAGTGAGGACATCATTTTTGTCTCCTGGCGATAAATTTTCGAACAATTGTGAGCAGACATTCGAATATGGCGGCTGGTCATTTTTGCCCACTAACGAGGTATCACCTTCAAGAGCACAGAACTCTGAAAAGCCATCTATTTTGTGATCTAAGGGAAGGAACTCTGTAGAGAAATGATTCTAGGATAGGAAAACACGAGTGGCATCCCTTTCCAGTGAACCCCTTTCATGATTTCGGTTGGCGCAAAATAGTGAGCATAGCGCCAAAATCTGAGTGTATATTTTCTGTTGCTCATTTTTCAACATGCAGATGGAAATGAGTTAATGGAAAGCTTGTTTTATGGATCATTAGACAGTGAAAGCCTTACTCAACTCTGGCCAAGCCAGGTCACACAAGGAGAGGTGGCACCATCCACTAATGTATGCATGGCATCACGAACACTACTTGGGAGCAGCCCATGGACTGGCTGGCATTTACTATACACTGCTTTTGGTAAGACCTCTGTGTAGTTTGCATGCTGTTTGTACCAGAACTGGACTAAAAGTAACACAGAGTTGAAGATTTTCAGTGTAAGCTCTGGTAAACTTTGTTTAAAAATCCACAGAATAGGTTTGAATGTCCACCTCTAGATAAAGTAAAGGGAAGATAATGAAGAAGAAAAGAGTGAATGGATGAAAAGTTCATAGATGGATTGGCCTCTGGTTCATTTCAAAGGTTAGAGAGCCAGAAGTTCGACCACAGATTGAGTCTCTGGTGCAGCCATGTGTGGATTACATGCTTTCTCTGAAATTCCCATCGGGAAACTATCCAGCAGTTGTGGGGGACAAAGATGACCGCCTCGTGCATTGGTGCCATGGCGCTCCAGGTTGGGTGGCTATGTTTGCTTTAGCCTATCAGGTAAGGATTTTAGGATTTACTAATCTGATTTGATTTGTTTTATTTACAGGGTTCATACAAATCCTGGAAGCTCCTTGAAATTCAGAAAGTGTGCTTTTAGTCCTGGAAATCTTGAGTTTTGAGAGAGAAAACAATCACATAATTTTCAAGCTCACTCCATAACACTGGAACTTTTCAAGATTGTATTCTTGGTTTAATTTGGCATCACCCATACTTATCAAGACAGTCGGGTTAGACTAGAGTTACATATTTCACTGTTTCTGGCCACCACATCAGAAACACGCTTGCAAAAGATTGACCCTCGATTGTGAATATTTTCAGTGCAGAAATGCTCAACGGAAAGTGTGTGTTTAACGATGGTTGGTTGCAAGATGATGTGTACAGATCATGGCTTCAAAAGGACAAAACTGATATGCCACTGATAGTGTCTGTGCAAAATCCACAGATGTTGACAACATGGGGGACTGTCAAAAGTCTGTCCTATGAAAGTCTGTGCAGGCACGAGCAGATGGGCAAACCCGATCAGACATAATTCCATATCCAAGGTCCATATAGCAGTTAAGTATAATGTAATACCAAGATGCACTTTGATAATTAGTTGTTCAACATCCCCGAAATGTACCTTTCAGTTACAGAAAATGTGAAGGTATTACTGAAATGATATCATCGCCTGGTTGTTTCCGCTCAATCCTCACCATTTCCAAACACCACACAGACATGAGGTCTATAGAATGATTTATTTGTTTTTAAGGTTAATGTAACACCAGAATGCACTTTCATAAGTATTAATATGCCCACAATTCACACTGTAGTAGCAAAATTGCAAAACTGAGCGTCTGCTTGTTCAAAGCATCACCATTCCAAAGCACCTGAAATAAGTGCAATTTGATATTACATTTCCAATAAAGTGTTACATAAACCTTGAATTATGTCTGCTCGTGTCTGCATGGACATTTGTAGGACCCATCAAAAGCCACAGCAAAAGTAACAACAAATCTGATACAACTTACGGAGTTTTTTTTGTTTGTTTTTTTTTTTTTTTTTTTTTGGTTGAAATTTGGCATGATTGAAGCAGTGGCCTTGAATGAAATCATGTAATTATATAGTAAAAGCTTCCTGTTAAGACTTTCGAAAATGCAACAAAATCATGTTTTAAACTGAGAGGGGTCTTAATAGGGAGTAGTATAACACAGGACAAAGATGGGACTTGAGGACTTCTTTGGGAAAAAAACCTTGGCTTTTTTTTATAGTAACAGTTATATCCACTATTCTGAAAGCACTCTTTTTGCAACAAAACTACAACAGTTGTTAACGAAGATTGCTGCTTCAGTAGAATCCTGTCCAAGCTGTCCCTTGATCGCAGATGCATGATGTACAGAGCTATAAATGATGAGCAGACCACATAACCTCATGTAGCTTGAGCCTATGGCAGAGCATAACAGCTGAACTACATCATGTGGTCAAGTGGGGTTGGTACACGTTCCCTCTCCCATGTACTCCTGTGGGGGGTGATTGATTTGCCTCCCCTTCCACTGCTTGCCTACCTTTGCCTCAACGTCCTAGAGCGAACCTACCAATCAGGATCATTTGTTTTCACAAGAGTGGGGGGAGGGTGACTGTGCATCCTCCCTGCTCGATTTGTGATCAGACCTTAGCAGTATTTTGAATTCTTGGCTGAGAAGGTTTCACAGGCATAGCAGATCTAGACAACCACATTTCACGATGGCTGCTACGATGTAGCGAAGCTAGCACTGAGCTTCAAACATTTCAAATTGCTTTACAGAGAGAACATGACTGGGGAATGGCAACTGGATTACAAACCTTACAAACCTCAGCTAATGGCTGGTATATTTCCCACAGTTTGTAACTGTGTAAATGAAGATAACAAAAGCAAGATAGGTGATCTGCCATTGTGAAACCTTTGTTTTGTTTCTGAATTGCTGGAGTGAGTGATTCTTTTCTATGCCTTTAGTGTGGTCTTAGCCAGTTCAGATTAATTTAAACATATCTGAGTGGCCATAACTAGAGAGGAGACCAATCTGTTTGACCACAGAAATCACTCGTCATGCGTGAGGGGGTGTCCATTTTCAACTGTACATGCAACAGTGCATATGTGCAGGAGAGAGAGGGAGAGAGAGTGTGCAAAAGAACTACATGACTGCCAGATGTATCTGTTTTTGATTGATTGAGAGAGAGAGAGAGAGAGAGAGAGAGGGAGGCAGGGAGGGTGGAATTGTATAAAACATTCTCCTCATCCTAGCTTAGTGATGCTTTATAAAACCTGCTTGACATGGTCACAGTACATGTACAAGCACTGCATGAACAAACCTGTCAGACTTGATCATACAATTTTTGAGTTAAACTGTATTTTAAAATTTTTTGGTTGACAACATGCCTGCTGGTGGCTGTATTCTAGATTTTTATATTTGGAAAGTTCTACCAATATGATCACTGTTAAGACATATATATTGCTGATTACATTAATGTTTTCCTGACCTGTGAGAAAGAGGGAGAGAGGGTGCAAGCGAGGCTGGTGGTAGCTTTTTTGCTGGGTCTTTTTGTGGTTGTGGGTTTTGAGAGGATAACCTATTTGTATTGTGACTGCTTCTGTTTTTTGTGAAAAGTGCATTGAACCCTTCGAGGGAGTAGCACTCTATAAAAATCCTTTATTATTATTATTAATTCCAATTTGTTTTTTGCTAGCATCTTTAGACCATATTTATAATTATTAATACTTTTTTTGATGGTGCATGTTTTTGAACTTTGGTAACAATGGCAAACTCCAGCTGTAGGTTGTTTCAGGGATGGGGAAAGGGATTACATGAGTACATGTTTCATGGGTGAATTTTTTTTCTTTGTATAACATTTTGATCTTTCATTTGCTGTTTGTGTCAGCCTTTGACTTTATTGCTAGCAGTTTGGTTACACGTAACAAATTATAGATACAGAGTAATAGAGAAATAATGAGAAAGGAAGAGACAGATATAGCATGTGGATGTTGCAAAATTTTTATAAATATTCCTCAGACCTACCAGAAAAAGGAGTACCTTGATGCAGCAGAGCAGTGTGGTGAAGTTGTGTGGAGACGTGGTTTGCTGAAGAAAGGCTATGGACTTTGTCATGGGGCTGCAGGCAATGCTTATTCCTTCCTCACACTGTTCCGCCTCACACAGAACCAGAAACACCTATACAGGGCTTGCAAGGTCAGTAGAGAGACCTGTTTTCTGTTCGTGAATAGATGGTCATCGTTTAGCTGGATATTTCTTGTGTTTTCTGATTAACCTGTCTTTTGTCAGTGTTATTTTATAATAATAAATGTAATTATTTCAAATTAGTATTTTGAAATTGGATAGTCGCATTATTGATTGGTAAAATTTGTTGTTGTGCATAACGTAAAGAATTAACTTTGTAGATTGTTACCGCTAGTTTGCAGAGTGGTGCTTTGATTATGGAAAGCATGGGTGCAGGACACCAGACACTCCATTCTCAATGTTTGAAGGTAGGGTTGTGCAACTAGTGAGAAGTAGCTGTGCATTCTCCAACCTGAAAGGATTTTATTTTAAAGGCCTTAATTGTAGGGTAAGGATAAGGAAGAGACTGTGTGTGTGTGTCTGTGTGTAACAATGCTGCATATGATACAGTTCTGTATTGTGACTGGTAACGAATTATACTGCACATTTTTTCAGGCATGGCTGGGACAATCTACTTTCTGGCAGATCTGCAAGACCCTCTGAATGCTCGGTTCCCTTGTTACGAGTACTGAAATTCAAATTGCTTCATGTTCATTGTATTTTGGGCATTGAATCAATGTTTATGTTTAGCTCCCACCAGTCCTGGTTTGCAGTTCTGGTTTTCTGTCACTGCCATTGTTCTTATCTCTATATGTGTGTGTGTGTGAGAGAATGAGTGAGAGAGAGCATGAATGTGAATCCATGTGCATGAAGGTGCAGTTACATAAGGGATGTGTGCTGCATGTGTGTTTGTCTGTTCATTTTTGTGTGTGTTTTTGTTTTACTGCTGTGCTACATTAAGAACATTGCTATCCAAATAAGTGTTCTGTTAAAATTGTTGAATACTACCCTAGACACATTAATCTCCATTTCAGTTTTGTTTAAGTTTATGGTAGTAAAAGTTAAAGATGAGTTTTATCTTGATTTGCCTTCAGTTTGTATATGGAATGTGAGAACCATCATTGCAATGTGTTTTCACCATGTGGATCAAGTTTCTAAACATCCCCTCCCCCTTTATGACATGCTTCTCTCACGCTCTTTCCACCAGCAAAGAGAGCGGAAACAGGTTTTGCACAGAGAACATAGCAAACTTTAATAGTGCATATGAGTCATGTTTTGTGGCTGTCTTTTTTTTTCTTTTGTATTGTGCAGAGGGTCATGACATGCTCAGGATGTGTAATGATAAACGATTTCACTCTTTCTCAATTTTTCAATATTTGGAAACCTCTGCCATGTATGTTGCCCCATTCGTAATGCTTATGCTGTAGGTGGGATAGACTGTAACCAGATCACTGAATTGCAAGTTCAAAATCATTTATTTCAGTTGACAGTTTTTTAACAGACGAATGAGCGTTAGTGGTGAACACATTCCCACTAATGGTAGTTAATCTTGTCAGTTGGAGAGGTTATGTCTTGAGTGTGGGCTACAGAAGTTTTCATTATCTGCTAGTCGGTTCATTTAAGCACTTGCTACATCTCCCCCTCCCCCAACACCCTAGCATTGCAGCGAGTGAGACAACTTCTCAGCTTATTATTTGTATACTTTTTTAAGTTTGCAAGTTGATGTGTGGGCACGCGCTGTTAAGTGAAGCCGGTAGCAGTGTGTGGCCTATGGAAGAGTACACCACATGGAATTTACGCTTTGCCCAATGTAAATGAACGGCCCTGATCTTTATAACTTCTACACATATCCTTTGACAAAGCACAGAATTTTAAAATACTTCCTTATTAGGAGGCTGATGAGGGTTTTTTCCCACTGGAGATGAGAGGTTTAAGGGGAAAGGGAGCGCGTGAAAATGTATCCGGCTTCTGTACTCATGCTTATAACTACCATTATTCGGGCTTACAATTACGGTTGAAACACAACCTTGTGGTCTCTTCAGTAGATCTGGTAGCATCTTATAGATGGTATAATTTATGCTAAATCTTATAGCATCTCAGCAGTACTTGGGAACAGAAAATGACGACACTGGAAGGCATGCTTCTTGTCTGTGGGAACGTGCCTCGCGCAACAGCCTTTAGGAAGTCGCACGCGCTATCAGAAACAATCCGGGCTATTTTGAGGCTGGCGTGCACACTTATACATGGGTGCTGATCTTATATATACAGTCGAAACTAGTTCAGCTAGCTGGGACTGCGAATGTGTGAATATATACAGGGGTGCCAGCAGATGGATTGTATTTGTCATTCACAATTGTGTGAGGGGACGTAACTTTTTTTTTAACACTCCTCTATTCTTCGGACTAGATAAGAATTATAGCATTACGTGAAGACACCTGTGCATAGGTGCAGATGAGGGTGGGGGGGGGAGTTTTTTGAAAGCTTGGCTGGCTATCGGCGTATTTTAAAAATGCACGTTTCCAACTGTAGCCGGATGAAGTACTCGGTGCCATGCAGGAAGGTCAAAGGACGTATGGTTGTCCCTGTGGCGACTCCTCCTCGCGCGTCCTGGCTGAGTGACACGGTATCTTCTAACCAGCTGCACCAAGAAACAAACGGCTTCAAAGTCTTGGCAGTCGTTTGGTGAAGCAGTTATCTTTCAATTTGAACTTCTGCCGACCGCCACCATTCCGCGTGAACGAAACTTGGCGTTCTTCCGCACACCTGACGCAGCAGTCGTTGGCCAACTCATCAACCAGTTTGTACTCGCCCACCACCCGCTTAACCTTGTGCCAGCCCCACGCGTCCATACGCTGCATTAAGATGTACGATCCAGCTTTTTGTCTCGGCAAAATTCCTCGGGATGTTTCATGGGTTTCCGCTGTTGAAGCCGGAGAAGGAACCGATTACGACGATGAGGGGGCGGACTCTTGTCAGGTGGAAGATGATAAGGTTATCCAAAATAGTACAAAAGCTCAAAAAGCTACTTCATGCGCATACAACGCCCGCACATGCACACACTCGCGCGTTTACACACACCAACGAGCATGCACGGGTGCGCAAACTAACGTGCACATTCGTGCAAACGCCTATCAACTTGTGCACGCACGTACCCGTCCAGGAATATTCACCGAGCTATACCGTAAATACTCGGAACGGCACAACCAGTTAGGGATGGGGCGGCATGTTTGCCAGTTACCAAAAAAAAAAAAAAAAAGCTGGCGCGGATAAAACTAGCAAGGAACATCGAAGAAATTCTTGTTATATCTAGTTCTAAACTCAGACAAAAACCACTTGCATTCCGCATTCAGGCGTGCTGCATTAGCGTTTCAAGTGATTTAATTTGTTATTTTGTTTGGGGAACTTTCGCCAACCAAAACTGTCGGAGTCTTGCCGCCGTCACGCATACTGCAATGTCAAGGTTCGTGGGACCTCCTGATGGCAAACAGCCCAAAACTTTAGCACCACAGCTGAATACAGAGAACAAAAGGCACATGTGACTTGTTGGTATTTTCGTAAGGGCATTAGCACGCGATCTGCAGAAAGTTCTCTTTTATACGAAGGTGACGACATTCACCCATCCCCACCCCGCCCTTGGAACTAAGATTCTTTAGAAAAAAACGACTCGCTTCGCGCGGTTCGAGGAATCCTTTCTTCTACTATTAATAACGTACTGCAGCTGACTGCGTGCAAATAGTTTTCGTCCTTGAAATCCAAGCAGTTGACGGCAAAAAGCCCAAAACTTTGGGAACTCCCGCCACACGATTGAATACACAGGAGACAATGCACGTGCAGCTAGCTGGTCTTTTCAAGTCCCTTATTACCACGTGATCAGCAAAAAGTTCTCTTTTATTCGTAGTTGGCAGCCTTCACGTCCCCGCTACCCACCCCCACCGCTCCTCCTTGGAACCGAGATTTCGCAGAAAATGACACGTCTCGTGTCACAGAATCCTTTCTCCATTCTATAGTAATCATCGACGTACGGACTGGCTCAAGAGTTTCTTTATTATTGTTGAAACCCAGCAGTCGAGAAAGACCTTTGAGCAGCGCTGTCATAGCACATCTGATATCAGAGCTGCAAAGTAATCGATGCGACTTCTTTTTAAAATGTTAATGACGTCTTGCCCAGGAATTTCGGCAACACGAGCCTTTCCCACCTCTACCTGGCTGGACGTTAAGCAACAAATACCCCAACCACCCTCCCATCTCTACCCGTAATCGACGATCACAAGCACGCACAGGAACACGTGCACTTGCTGAAGGTATGGTAATGTACGGTGACTGCGAAAAGCAAAAGGGGACTTATAAACCGAGTTCCGTGACGCTTGCCATTTCTATGTTTTTGAAAACTGACACTCGTGTCTCCGTAATAGTACGTACATTAAACGAGATAAAGGAAACACGACTGGGCAAAGCCACGTAGTGAAAGCTTCAGTTAACTTCTCTGCGCATGTATCTTTCCTAAGATAGGAAAGACAGCTATACAGTGATTAACAAGAATTCACCTTTTCTTCTTGAAATATAGTCTAGAGGAAAGAGAGTTACAGTTAGCAATATTGTGATAACGTAACTTATTGCTCATTAGTTATTTGTAACAGGATCACAGCAAAGAAATCCGACTGAAAGTATGAGAGTTTTCCGTGTCTTCTCCCCTCTTCCACCGATTAATGACGACAACTGCTGTAACAAACCAATTCACTATTCGACTGGAGATTCAGCTCGAAAGTCGAATGTTGCCTGATACGATTTGAAATTTAATTTTAAGACAAAAAGGGAGGTGCGCTTAATTCCAACGGTACAGGAAAGAACAGTAGCTGAACTATAGCAGCCGACTCCCTTGCATGACGCCCGTGTGATGTAGCTGCAGTGTCTTCGGTCAAAAATTAATGAGAAAATGAAAAAATATATATATAGTTAATAGACCGTCAATGGCAAACACTGGGGATTTGGGTGGCAAGCACTTCTCGTTTTATATTTTTGGTACTCGAGAAATCAGGCAGTTTTTATAGCTGGGGGGATTTGCCACCAGAGAAAGAGGTTCCCGACAGCAACGTTTCTGCAGCATGCTGCAACTGCCACTCTCTGCCCGATCTTAAAGAAAAGTAACTCTAAACTTCGATTAAAATTATTTCCCTTTCATCTACTCATTGACGCATATGTAGTAGTCTATATTTTTTGTATATACTTCAATACTATAGATCTCTTCCCTCTGCCTCCCCCCACCACCTTCTTTAGAGAACATCATCTTATTTTCAGTTTAACAGGCTAAAGAGATTAAAAGGATCGTGCCCGGCACTGATATAAGATTTTATTTAAAAGCAAAAGAACAGAGCAAGCTAAAGAAATTAAAACGACCATGTCATGCGGCGCTGACTGTTCGCTTTTTTTCTTTTTAAGCAGATATTTTGACGAAGGGGTCGGGGAAGTAAAAGCCGCACACAACGGAGAGTTGAGGTGCGTTTCATAGACACGAGGTACGCGAGCGACTCTAGATAGTGACTTCAGACCTTCTACAGACGACTGCAGGAGGCGTGAAGTCACTATCTAGAGTCGCTCGCGTACCTCGTGTCTATGAAACGCACCTGGCTCCCACTCGAGGCGCCAGGCAGCGGCGAGAAAATTAACGTTGCGGGAGGGTCGATGTGGCAGGAACATCCTGCTTGTGCAGATTTCCTGGCATGGTTAAGACATGCAGCTTCAGACCAGAATCTTTGCCTCATTTTTCTTCTCTTAGAGAATTGTAAACTATAAGCATCGAAAACTCGAATTGCTGGCTTATACTAGCTGGGAAAATAGATCGTAACTTACTTTTACGCCGCGGAAGGGGTGTAGCTAGCAGCTAGGCGTATGTGTTGGTGGGAGGGGGGTGGTTTATTTGAGGAATTGTAAAATCTCAGCCAGAGCAAATTACAGAAAACTAGGTACACTGTTGATGACAAAGTGTTTGTTAGGCTCACACGACTGGACTGAGTCGCATGAAACCAGTCGTACAAAAAGTAATCCAACTGGCTCGTCGTATTTGAATGAAGAGTTTCTCACCAACAACCCTTGCCTCCACCCTCCTAAGAGATTTTAATTGGAAACCCGCGTCTTTCAAAAAAAATAAATAAATAAATCTCATCAAATATCTGGAGTAGTTTCTTATGACGTCTTCCATTTTCAATTAGCCGACTGGCGTGCGGCCATCAGAGGAGGCGCATCAAATAGTTCATGGGTCCAATGGTTCTGCTACTACATCCCTCCATCTACAGAGTACCATGTCTAGTCACCCACTAGGTTCAGAGGTGGGGTAGCATGAGAGAACGAGAAATGAACGAGACGGGAAGAAAAGGAGAGAGCGAGACTACATGCTGTTTTCGGTGGGGGAAGGGGGGAGGTCAAATCGGTTAATACCAATGCATTTGTCTTTCGTGTTGCTTTAGACATATGGTGCTCTGAGCTGATTTGACAGAATTCTGCACACTTTAACCATCACCGTCTGGGGACATTTTGCATGTTTCTGCCAGGTGAACTTCTCTAGAGTACCCCACTATATAGCGCATCATCCAGGTATTCCAGCAATGTGAAAAGGTCTGTGATGTGAGCAGGTGGGGGCGGGGTTGTGTAGAATTAGGAAAAGAAAAGAAGCAGAACCCTGCTGGCTTTTGACAAGTACAGCTGCTGAATTATTCAGTCAACTGCGGGGCAAGCCCGCTCCCGCTTCCAGCAAAAATAGCAGAATATCAGCAGCAATAAACATGCTGGCAACTTACATATTCGGAAAAAAGGAAGCAGCTGTATGAGAGCGGCAGCGAACGCTTTCTACTGAGTAAATGTTTACCCCCAGTGAACACGTTTACTGAGTGGACGCTATAGTACCGGAACACGTTTACTGAGTGGACGCTATAGTCCCGGAACACGTTTACTGAGTGGACGCTATAGTACCGGAACACGTTTAGTGGGTGTTTGGGATAAGGCCACTGTTTCCAGCCAGCTGTTAATAAAGTTGACGGGGCCATTGTGACACTACATCTTTTCTGAACAGTTAAAGGCTACACAGTCGTACTTGCTCTTAGAAAGAAAAGACTGATATGATAAGCTTCGAATGAGTACACTTAAAAAAAAATTCTACCAGCACATGGGATCCCTTCTATCTGTCTCGCGGAGTCCGCTTCCGTTCGACATAATGAAAAGAACGGCTTATGCTTGCGGTTGGTTTATGCCACTGCATTCAGAGTGCTTACTCCGCAAAAGCAAATGATCTTTTCAGCAATAATAAGCCGTACACAAAGAATCTTGCTCCGAAGATTTCTTCTGCTAGATTATCCGCAATTCTTAGGCCATCTAGTCACTTCACCCTACTGCATTATCATCGTTTCGGAATCCGTGCTAGACCATCTTCAAAAAAAAAAAAAAAAAAAACAGAAAGAAACCCGAAACAAGTTTTGATAGGCAGAGCGCACTGGATGACATTTCCTTTCGTTCTTCTGAGCGAACTGTCAGACAGAACAACAACTTGTTTTTGTAGTTTATAGCTGCACATTGCGCCATCTTTACAGGAGTCACAGAAACACTTCAAGTCGGGGCTGCTTGAAGATTCCGCTCGTCTGTTGTTAAGAGAAGTTGCGAGGTTCGTTTGCCTCGGGTATCTGTTGTGCACCTTTATGTGTAGAGAATTTTCACACATCGCATCATCATCATCATCAGCATCATCATCTGTCCCGTAGCCGTGGCCGTTGGGGCACCACTGAGGACTTGGCAACCAGCATCTTCCATTTTTGTCTGTCTTCTGTCATTCTCTGGGTGTCAGGAAAGGTCAGGCCTGTCCACTCTTGGATGTTGTTTTCCCATCGTTTTCTCTGCCTGCCTCTCTTTCTTGCTCCTTGTACTGTGCCTTGCAGGATGCTTTTGCAAGTCCTGATGATCTTGACACGTGCCCATACCATTCCAGTTTGCCCTTTTTGACAGTAGTCAGCAGGTCTTCATATTCGCCAGTGGCTTGCCGTATGCTGTTTCGCACTGCTTCATTGGTGATGTGGTCTTTGTAGGAGATTTGGAGGACTTTTCTGAAGCATCTCATCTCCATGGCCTTAATTCTTCTCTGTAGATCAGTTGTCAGGGTCCATGTCTCACAAGCGTAGAGAAGAACGGAGATGACTAAGGTGCGCATCAGTCTGATCTTTGTACTGAGGGTGATGTTGTTGTCTTTCCAGATGGTTTTCAGTTTTGTCAGTGCTGCAGTTGTCATTGCTATTCTGGCAAGTATTTCTGGTTTGGAGCCTTCATCGCTAACTATGGATCCAAGGTATTTGAAGCTGTGGACTGTTTCTAGCTTGTCAGTCTTGATTTTGATGTCAGTGCTGATGCCATTGGTGTTATTGGTCATCAGTTTGGTCTTTTCTGCATTGATCTCCATGCCATAAGCTATCGATGATTTGTCAATACGCTCAACCAAATCGTCAAACTCTTTTTCACTGCCAGCCAGCCCATCAATGTCGTCAGCAAAGCGCAAGTTGGTGATTGCATCGCATCCCAGGATGTTAATTAAAGCTGTCCAGATAGAGACATTTGTCGTGGCATTGTCAATGTTGAAATCAGTGTTGGTGCGTATTCCGGATCCTTCAGTACAAACCGGAAGAGGGGGTGTCTTATTTAACAATTGTAAGAAAGGATCGGAGCGGGCGACGTTATCGAAAAGTGTGTTAACGAAAAGTGGCGATATACGCATATCATGCGTGAATGCCGAGATTCGCATATCCGCTGGATATACGTCACTTACCTCTTTACGTTTTCGGATTTTCGGACAAGTCAAAGAAGCAGGACGAACACATGCGGGCGTGGGTGGAGGTAAGGATAGGTTAAGTGGGGGGGGGGGAAGGCATGAAAGATAAAAAAAAAGAAACTGCAGTGGTGGGAGCGTCGTCATCTGGTGTCAAGCTGCGGAAAACAAGCACCTGAGAGGTTTCTTTGAAGCTGGCAGAAGCTGTATCAATCGTCGAAGTATGGTGAGTGAGAGGAGTTGGGAGGGACCAGGGGGACAAGTGAGAGGGTGTCGGTGTTGGGGTGGGAATCTCGATAAATGCACAACACGGGCGTGAGACAGAAGGCAGGCCTGGAGCCGTGAGCGTCAGGGGGAAAGTAAGTAGAGGAGAGACAGCAAAAGCATCTCCTGAGGCGACGAACAGATGTATCAGTGAGCGGGCCTGCTTCAGCCGTTTCAGAAAATGTTACGACCGCAAGCTGAGAGTTTGGCAAACACACCACGGAGAGTAGAAGTCTGCATTCCTTTCGAAATGATGCTACGTTGCGAAAGTGGCTGGAGGGACGATTGAGAAGGCGCGCGCCAAATGTGGAAACTGGAAACGAAGACCTCACTGCGTAAACTCCGGGAGGGGGAATTGAGGGGGTGGATACAAGAGGGGCAAAGCGAATCTGGAATTGTGTCTTTCATACAAGCAAATTAGTTTTCAGTGCACGCCTCTTCCGGTCTTTAAGACTTAACATTTAGGCCTACGTCTGGTGTGAATCTTGTGAGCGCGTCATTTCCATCAGATGCAAATTTTAACTCCCACGGTGCTCACCTGTTTGCAGTCCGACTAAAATATTTTGTAAATAAAGTACGAGACCTGAGGTCCGCCTTCACAGATATCCTTTCGAAAGCATTGAGGACACACTAGTTCCATTCCCACCACAGCATTACTAAAACAGGCACATGGTTTTGGGAGCTGTTGACCGAAATGGGCCACACTGGCATACTATGCAGGTAACAGACTTTAACGCTTTACAGCAACGGTGAGATTATTTAACTCAGGTGACATTTTAAAGACGACCAAGGAGGATTAGGAGAGAGCGAAGACGAAGGGGAGATGTGAGAAGTGAGTGTGAGGTGGAGGAAGAGGGAGATTTGACTAGGGAGATGTGACTAGGGAAATGTGACTGTGTGAGAAAAGACATACAGGAGGAGAAAAGGGTGGAGAGAGATGGGGAAAGGAAGGAGGGAGATCCGTTATGTGATTAGAATCACTTTTATGAGCCATGCGTGGATTGCTCAGAAGTGAAACGATACCTCTGGGTGAGGAGCATGAAAAAGATTTGTTCTCTTTAAATACAAAGTTCGTGTCAGCACGAAGGAAAAGCTGGCGCTGCCTTCCTTAAAGTGTCTGTGAGCTATTCAGGTTTCCTTTCAGTTGCGCAATGCCAGAAGACGTATACACATACTTTCTAAACAATAACGAACTTTCTGAAGGGTTCCCCAAGAGGTCGCCAGAAGTTCCGCGAGAGATGACGCCCTCCTTCCTCTCTCCAGAGCAAAAAAAAAAAAAAAAAAACGTGAAGGAGGAGGGGGAATACGACCATTTTTAACTCCGCACACTGATTTTGTCTCCACTGGCTGGCAAAGATCAGAATGAGCAGCTGGTGATTAACGAAATAGTAGGTTAAAACTAGGATCGGGTTAACGATGAATACAATCATCTGGATCTTCTCATGGACACAAAAAGTCTGTTTTTACCACGATACTTATCAGTATCAATAACACGCATGCCAGCCTTTGTTGTACTATTATTGTTTTAAATCCAAGAACTAAGGATAAACTGGTCAGAAATCAACGTCAGAAGTAAGCCAGCGGTTAACTGCTACAAGCCCACGTGTCATTTTGGGGGCAGGATCGTTCGTTCCTTCAAACATCTTTTGGGGGGGGGATGGTGGGGGGTAAACGCTGTCATTTGTCACCTGGAGTTGGTGGCAGTTTCTTGGCGCACATCCTGAAAGCGAATACAAGCACAGGTGTCATTTTGGGGGAGGATCGTTCATGCCTTCAAACACCTTTTTTTGGGGGGTGGGGGTGGGGAGTAAACGCTGTCATTTGTCACCTGGAGTTGGTTGCAGTTAGTTTCTTTGCACACACCCTGAAAGCGAATAAAAACAGATAGAAATCAAACAGGGCTAAAAGTGCGACCTATTAACAAGCATATTAACCTCTGCTGTATATATTTTTTTTTAAGTCCGAGAACTGCCGACCAGCAATCCGTGCCAGACGCCAGACGCCAGATATCGATGTTTCAAGTTTACCGGCTCGAGTATCGTCCTTCTGGCAGAATCATTCATTCCTTGTCCTTTCTTTTTAAGCCTTGCATATTGGATTCCTCTGGATGGTCAAAACAGTACAAGAGAAAGGAAAGGACAAAGGAAGAAGGAAGGAAAGAAAGACAGTTAAGGAAGGCAGGAAAAAAGCAAAGAAAGAAGAAAGAACCAAGAAATGTGGAAGGAAGAAATAGGTAAGATGGAAGATTGCGTGTGTTTAGGCTTGAGCGTGCAAACTGCAATTGCCTGTAGTCAAGATAAACCAAATAAACAGACAGCATCGCGGGTATTAACAGATAAAACGCGATAAGACCCCATTACCTGCCACCTAACTACGAGAGGCGTGCAGGCGGAACAGAATTTTCTGAACAAGACCTTTGCTGGCGCACAGAAGACTATTTATAGGTCTAATCTAGAATGAGTCAGCCATGTCGTCAGATCACAGCAAGGTCGTAGGGAGTGACTAGTGTTCGTTCCTGCATAGACCAGACTACAGACTAGTCCACAGACAAAAGTGGGGCTGGGGTAGAGTGGAAAAAGAATGCACTGGGGAAAAAGAGTAAATAGCAACCTCAGCTTATTTCATAGTTTCCCAAAAGGTACACCTCCGCAGCTCGCCAGTGAATTTAGAAGTGACCAAATGTCAGGATCTTGTGCTCAGTAATAACAGCTGCTATCAATGTTTTGGTCAGTATTTGCAATATTTAAAAAGTGGAAAGGCGGCGAATTAGTAAGCATTCTTATCTGCTCGTATCTGTTTATTTTTACTTGAGAGACACAAAGACTTTTATGTGTCGTCTTTTTAAATCTCTTTAAAAAAAAAAAAGAAAAAAAACTTTAAATTTTGTTCTAATGTAAGCGAACCTGTAAATATTTCTTCTGATCCTACAGCGTGGTAGTTTATCGAGGTTTCTGATCGTGCCCTGTGGTTCTGCTCTGTGAAATTCTGAAGGTTCTTCATTTTTTTTTTGTTTGTTCTGGAAATTCCTATTCTCGCCGTGAACCCTGTGTAACACATCCCCCCTCAACCAAAAAGTCCTAGGCATCGAAAACAGCTTTTGGTTTATCGGATTTTTTTTGTGTGCCAAACTTCTCTTTCTCTGGTCTCTCTCTCTCTCTGGAAATTGCACCCGGCATCGACCTGAGACTTGTCTGATTGTTCAGGAAAGTCTGGATCTCGCACACTACGTTAGCTGCTTGAAGACTTCAGAGCAAGGCTGAGGCTTCCTCTGGAGCGTATGTAGCCACAGATAAAGCACAAACGCCGCATCGTGTGCGTCGTCGCTGATGGCGGGGCAGGTCACGATCTGCACGTACTGACGTGTGCGCATGCGTGTTTGTCTGTTTGCGCCAGTCTTTTTGTCCTCTCCTTGCGCATGTCTATTACTGCGTATTTGCCATTCTCCTTTCCCTTTGCTCTCTATTATTCTTTTGTGGACGAGTAGTGTCGTGTTTCCAGACCTGTATATTCTTCATTGAAATATATGGCCCGAAAGATGGGAAGATGAAAAAGGTCTATTATTTTCACGCTTTATCCGCATGACTCATTTTACGACTCTAGTTACCATCCGGGTGTACTAGCTTTTGGTCACTGTTTAAACCTGGTAATAGCAATCGCTTGTAGCCCGCCACGGTAAACGTAGCTTGGGTCAACGCGACCTCAAGGATCGATGTCACTTCTGTCCTAAGTTCTGAGATAAAATAACCAAAAATATTGCATATCGCCACATGATCACTGGTCTCTTTGTTGCCGATGACACTTCGTCAATGCTTACAACCAAGAAAGCCACTTCAACAAGCATTTTGAATAAATGAAAACAAAAAATGTAAAAGAAAACAACAACAACAACAACAAAGACAGAAAAAAGACAAGAAGGAAAGAAGGAAAGAGGACGGACAGACATTGAGAGCAAGGGCAGGGGTAGAGAGAAGGGTGGGGATGAAATCAGGAAAAGGAGAGCAAGAAAACCTTGTTTGGTTCATAACAACAGTTTATAAAACTATTTTTGTATCGCCATAACAAGCGGATTAGAAATTCGATTTTAAAGCATTAGGAAAGATTACAAAAGTACAAAAGCTAGTTGAAGTTTTCGTTCGTGAGGCAGCATATGATTCACTTCTCATTGGACAGGAAATGCTGGGGCACACCGAGCTCATGAAATGAACTGCCAAGGTATTTTTTATTCATTAAAAGGCAATCTTGTTTTGACGACCTTAACGCCTATTGTCAGTGGATAAAACATTTCCGTAAGTAGGAATTTACAGGTGTCATGAATTTCAGTAAAGGTTTAAAAAAAAAGGACAAAACTGAAAGGTATTCCCCCCCCCCCGCCCTCTGTTACTCTACCTTACGGCTTGTGAGTGAGTGGGGTGAGAGAGAAAGAGTGTGCGTGTGTGTGTGAGAGAGAAAGAGTATGAGAGTGTAAGAGAGTCAGAAAGAGAGCGTGTATGAGAGAGTGTATGTGAGAGAGAGAGAGAGTGAGAGAGAGAGCGTGTATGAGATAGAGAGTGGGTGAGAAAGTGAGTGTGTGTGTGTGTGTGTGAGAGATATAGAAAGAGAGAATGTACGAGAGTGTGCGAGCGAGAGAAAGAGGTGATTGGTAAGGAAAGAATGAAGGGGCGGAGGGGGTGGGGAGAGACTACGATTTGAGACCGAGACTGCGAACACTGACAGGTGTTGGGCCCCACCAAGGGCTGAGCAGACAAACACCTGAACTTTACTGGAATTTCACACATTTGAAGGTTTTTTAAGCGTTTTACTGTCGGTCCTATTTATGATGGTTTTTAAAACATGAAAAATGAAGCCGAAAGTGATACACATGCCCCGAAGTTTAACTTTCTAGCTACCTCTCGCGCTGTTCAAGAAAACATTCGCAATCCCCATTCTCTATGCTGTTATTGTTGTTGTCTTTTATTTGTCACTGACAATAAGTGCGTATCAGGACGGTGTTGCTTAGACAAGTTCACGTGCTGTAACACTGGGACTGCTGTCGTAACACGGACTTCAGCCCCACCCAGTCACATTATACCGATACACAGACAACCAGTCCTAGGACTGTTCCCTGTAGTGTCAGGCATCTGGTAGGACAGCTACTAGATTTTTAAATCTTAGGTATGACTCAGCCAGTGCGCGAACCACAGACCTCCCGCCTCAAAAGCTGACGCCTTAACCACTAGACCGCCAAGGCGGTCAGTAGGAGGTCAGTAGGAGGCCCCTTTTTGCAGCATGGGTTGGATGCGGGAGTTGAGCAGGGCTTAGGGCGTGTCCTTGTGTGTCTTGAAAACAGCGTTAGCCAAAATTTCAGTTTACCCCATCCTACCCGTAAAAAGAAATGGCTGATACACTCCAATACGTTTTTCTACTTGTTTCTGTTACTGATGCTTGTGAAGGTGTGTGTCTAAGCTAAGTGTGTGGCAGAGTATGCAGTCAGGACGCAGTATACTTATTCTATCCTCAAAGACAGACAGGCAGACCAATGGCAAAAAGGATAAGTCCGAACGAAACCGAATGGAATAACAAGGCAGAAAGGGCAAGCTTAACAACACACTCACGACACGTAAACACGGAGTCTTCAAACCCCGTCATGTGATCTGAATCATGTCGCTCATATCTTGGAGTTTGCCCTTAGTTTTGATGTTGCTGCGAAACACAAGGTCACTGAAATATTTGCAGTTCACGTCTGCATCATAACAAGTCCTGGCGTGTGTTTACGCTGGGACTACAAACAGTGAGAGGGCCCATCGTCTGCCCTAAAGCTCCTCCTCATCTCCTCGTAGACGGACGCACGTATAGCTGCTCAAACCACAGACCTGGGTCGCTTGAGCTCTCGCATTCGAAATTCCGTCAAAAAGGCAATCTTAAAGGTTAAACAGGTTAAACAGGTTTAATTTGTTTCTGCTGTACCGATGATGAGAAGTTTCATGGAAATAGATGGATTAAAATTAAATGAAATCTCTTATGCAATGGGCTATTTGTTTACTTGTTTGTTTGAAACAACAGTTTTCATTTTCCTTAGTCGTGCTGTGTGAGCCCGACATTAGCCTCACATTATTAGCCCATCGCCGCGTGCTTCAAGAACGTGCTGCACGGCAGCTAAAACGCAGTGGCTGCAAGGCTGTTGGTTGTCAAGGCCTTCCACGCCACCCCACTGCTTCTGTCTTGGCGGGGCTTTCCACCCACTCCCTCCATCCACCCGCCATATATATATAGAACTGGTGCTTGCGAAGCAGACCTCACCTGCATAAACGCCGTTCGCAGGGTGTTTACTTGCACACGCTCGCTCTTTCTACCCTTCTCTCCCAGTTATTTCTTTTGCTGTCCGATTTTTCTGTCTCACCACACACCCACCCCACCCTTTCTACCCACAGATCCAGAGTGTGGTAGAGAGAAAACAGATCGTCCATTTTTGGAGGTTCAGCGTGTCTGAGTGCATTTTTCTTTCTGGATTTGAACCATGTCTTCCGTGGAGAACCGACCGGAGGTACCAGAGGGCTACTTGGGTCAGCAGCCCAAGTTCGCGGAGTTTAAGCTGGAGTGCGTTAG
>SMGT01003981.1:184264-198958 GCA_004794575.1 Lanistes nyassanus
GTGGGTGCTGGCAGTTAGATGACTGATAACGATCGATAAAAGTGATTTGGTTAATAACTGGTTTCAACTAACAGTTTTGTTCTCATCTATTATAATCTATTCTCCCCTACCTCGCCAGCAATACTAATTAATTAATGGTCTTTTCTTGTAAAGTAGACTCATCTGCGTCAAAGCCAAAAGTGTAATTCAGTGTTCTGAATGACCATTCTAGCCAGCTTAGCATAGTTTACATGGAATTCTTAAATATTTCCCCCATAAACATATCCCCTATCCATCGGCAGTGCCAAGCGAGTCACCTTATCGTACGAGTCAACTGTGCGTGCGTGCGTGCGTGCATACGCATCTTCGAAAGATCGCGATAGAGGACGAGAACTTAAATTGTCGTTGACCTTATTATCCTGTTTCAGGTCCGCACAGAAAAGGAATTTCCCGAGTACGTGTTCACGCAGACGCTAGGAGACATCGTCAGTTTCGTCATTTCGTTCCCCGAGCATGGGTGGTACAAGTTCCAGCTCTTCGCACTGCCCTCCTCGGAGGAGAGCAAGTCCCTGCCCAACGTCATGAACTACCTGATCGAGGTCAAGCGCGCGCTGAAGGCCGTCTACCCATTCCCTAAGCAGTACGCCCCCTGGCGAGACGGCTGCTACTTGTACTCTCCCCTCATCCTCAACTCCTCCTCTCGACTCCACACCGTTAACTTCAAGGTAACTTGAGTCCGTCGGATAGGGGTTAAGATGAAGGGAGAACGATGTGCTTCACAAACCTAGTAGCGATGATATAAAGCGTATAGATGTGTACTAGGTAGGGAGACATTGAATGAGAGGGAGAGAGAGAGTGTGTTGTGTCTGTGAGTGTGTGTGTGTTGTGTGTTTGTGTGTGTGTGTGTGAGAGAGAGAGAGAACAATAAAGAGAATCTGCACCTCTATGTTGCATAGCTGCATATAAATAAATACTATTAATAGAAGCATATCGTGACAAGGCCACATAATTTGTTCTAAAAGTCAGTTCTCATAAGCAAAATCTAACGAACAAACAGGCACAGAAGCCATAGTTGATCCCAGTATCATTTTTTTAAAAATAGAAGAGAGAGAGACAGAGATACAGACAAACAGACAGGCACACAGAGAGACAGACAGACAGAGAGAAATAACAGACAGAGCACACGAACTGTCCCGCCCCACTAACAAGTCAAGTACAGTTGACTTTCTGTTTAAACAAACAAAATAAGAACCGAACCATGTTCCCCTCACATTGAAACCACATAAGTAGCTCCATCTGTAAAACAAGGCAATTTACAGCGTGAGTACATCCTTCCTTCCACACTTCCTTCCGTGCAGGTTCTGGTTCCAAAAGCCAGAGAGGTGGCCGTTGTTGCAGCCGGCGAGTGGACCCAGCTGACCAAAACCACTGGCGACATCTGGGAGGGCAAGGCCACTCTAGACCAGCACCGCAACAAAAATGTCAAGGTCACGCTCAACGCTCGCTTCGGTGACGACGAGACCAAATACGCCACGCTCCTGGAGTACGTCATTTAGAGCGTGACATCACACCTCCGTTCAGCTCTGTTTCCATCAGCTTGTCCTTGGCTTTGTGAGTACGCCCTCTGCATCAGAGTCTGCATAAAATTCTGCAGGGTCCCTCTTCTAAAAAGGATATGCCACTGGACTGACTCCTTGGATAGATAGAAATGTCTCCAGTAGGTCTCAAGTGTTACATTATTCAGGACGATATCGTTCATTGCTAGAATGTTGTATCTACTGGTATCTACTGCCAAAGTGCCTGAAAAATAGCTCGACACTTGTTAGAATTCATTTTCCATGGTTTTGAGGGAAATGCCAGACTGGTACCATCAATTGCTATTTCTGGAATGTATAAGGCCTAAGAACTGCAGCCCAGGGTTCGGTTGCAGAGGGATCGCATATGCCTTTCCGGTCATAAGAGCGGCCGTAATGTTCCATTCGCCTTTTGTATTTGATGTGGATTGTTACGTATAGGCAGAAGATATGAACGGCTATCAGCCCGGTCCTGCAGAACACCGCACTATCATGTGTGAAGAATACAATAACCAAAGCAAACAGTGTATTAGCCGTTTCCTGTTATGGGAAAATCTGTGCCTGTTGGGAATTCGCCCCCTTGCTGACCGAGTTTGTGACAACAACAGAGTTCCATCACATTATCTGGGATTTAGAAAACGCGTGTGGACGTGTAATGTTAGCAGATCGTGTCAAATGATCAGTATTTATTACCTGCTTGTCAGGGGAAAGGGTGTCTATGGCGTTTTACCATCGTTTCAGTTTACAACCGCGCGAATGTTCCTTCACAAAGGGCAGTTAGCGCTCTGCCATCAGGTAAAAGTTTATGATTATTATGATTATGATGATGATGATGATGATTAGAGTCCCTTCCCTTTTATGGATCAAATGCATTCTATGACAAAACATTTTTTAATTCAAAGTCTCTATAAAAATCAAGAACTTGTCAGCGCATGTGGTTCCATGTAATTGAAAAAAAATCCAGACCATCAAAGAACAACGTCATTGGAGAACCAAAAAGTTGCTAACAGTACAGTATGCATCTCTAACTTATCAGAGGGTTCAGAAACTCGTGAAGAGCAGGAAAAGGAAGATTTGTGAAAACAATATTTGCATCCAGCTTTTGTCGGCCTACCGGGAAATGCATGCACAGAGGCAAACCTTCCCTTTACAGAACTAGTAAAAGTGTACTGCAGCGCTCACCCAAAGCACATTTCAATTTATGTTTAATTGCATCATATGCTTGTACATTGAATGACTTTCTTGCTTTTTTAACAGCTGTTATTTTTGTACGAACGTATGTTGTGTCTCATTCGTGTTCTTGAGATCAGTGATTACTGCTGACAATAAGTGTATAAAGAAAAGTGCAGATGAAGAATGCGATTAATTATAAGCCTGGTCTGACAGATTCATTCATTGCAATGCAAAGTTACCGAGGGCTAAAAAAAGCGCATTCACTACACTTGTTTTTCGCGTAGTGATTACTAAGCTCAGCTGTTCCAGTAAGCTTCAATTTTGAGCTGCATAACTGCGACCATGTGTTACTGATCAAGTCGTGTTTTGTACTTCAAAATGGATATTTCATGAAGATTTTATAGATTCAAAAATTATTGTTTTGCTTCGTGTTGTAGTTATTTTATATTTAAAATTTTCGCTTTTTGTTAGCATATTTCCAAAAAAGTATGAAAAGGTTTAAACCGAATAAACTGACGTCACTTTCGGTAGACATTTCTGGCAAAGTGTTTTGTTTCTGTCTTTGAGTTTGAATAAATTTGCAATGGATTCACTGTCCTGTACTTCTCATGAGACCTTTGTGTGCAGACTGTGTGAATACAAAAAACCACCAAGTGTAATGGGGACTTCCCATCTCCGTTATAGTCCCTCCCTTCGTCTGTTCTGTTCTGTTCTGTCTGTCTGTCTGTCTCTCTGTCTGTCTGTCTGTCTGTCTGTCTGTCTGTCTGTCTGTCTGTCTGTCTGTCTGTCTTCAAATCGGTATGCGCCTTGTCTCTCAGAATGTAAGTTCTTATGGATAAGCACGCTTATATTTCTATATCTGTGCATCTTTGTGTATTTGCAAGGCATAGGGATATATTGGCTTGTGCATCTTCCTTGAATCATGATTGTACCGAACTAAGACGGGGCTGGGTTGAACTGAAGGATTTTCAGAAACACTATACGCAACAATAACAACTATACATGGTGTCGTCTCGGTTGGCATTATGATGAGATCAGCACTGTTTAGCTCAAGGGCTGGCTTGCAGGAGCGTTCCTATCTGCACTTTCGGTTATAAAAGTGATCGTAAAGTCCATTCGTCGTGTGTATTTTACGTACACTTTTTTTTTCATGAACAGGAAATACGAACGCGCATGCAAGCCAGCCTAGATCCGTTTGGCAGAACGGTGCAAGATTCTCAGAATAACTGGGAGATAAGTCACCTCCCTCCTCCGACTGTTGGATGAGAGCGCTCGCAGGCATGACACCGCTGTTTACCTGTATCGGCCAGCAGACATAGACGAATGTACACAGGCAGTAATTAAGGTCAGGTAAATATGCAGCCTCGTGCAGCCGACAATATCGAGATCTTCCCAATCTTCACAGCGTTCGTTTCCCTCCACGCAAGATCGCTGAAAACGGTCTTCAGTGCCAGACAGGAACAGAAAACAGCCAGCACAACCTACCGCAGGGTTACAGCAGCGCCGGTTAGTCAGGTTTGTATGGAGTGAGTACGACGGGATCCGGAGTGGGGAAGCGCGTCTTGCAGGGGGTGGTTGGGGTGGTGGGGGTCGGAGATGGGGAGGAGGGAGATTGCTAAGTAGATTGCATCTTACTGATTGGTCGCACTGAGACGGGATCGGGCCTGCTTTGGCTGTACAAGGAAGGCGTATCACTGCTTGGGTTTTTTGTGATGTCTATTGACGCCGACTACATAGACCTGTAGGCCTTGTAAAAGGGAAGTTTTTTTTTAAAAAATAAAACATATGCAAAGCATCACTCTGCTCCTCCCCTTCCTCATGTAGCCTCGGTGGTCTAACGGTTTCGAACGGTTTCGCCTCGATTCCGAGGCGGGAGGTCGGTGGTTCGCGCACTGGCCAAGGGAAATCTAATACTTAAAAACTGATATTCAAGTAGCTGCCCTGCCAGACGTCTGGCACTATAGGGAACAGTACTAGGACTGGTTGGCCTGGTGTCAGTGTAATATGAGTGGGACTGAGGCCCGTGTTGCGCCATCAGTCCCACGTAAAAATTTGTCTAAGCAACACCGTCCTGATATGCACCTAGTTTGCAGCTGCACAAAAATCAAAACTTTCCACTTCCTTTCTTGCCTTCCTCTCTCTCTCTCTCTCTCTCTCTCTCTCTCTCACTCAGAAGTCGAGATCCCGTTGGAGACATCAGTCCCTCTCTGTGAATGATGCTGAAGTTGGAATATATCGAATTATTCCACAAGGACACTACAGATAAATGTAATGACGCGAAGTGCGCCAGCGTGTATACCAAAAGGCTTAGCAGTTTAGGACGAAACTCTTCTAATTAACGACCAGGAAGAATTTTGCAAGAGGCGGTTTTGCTAACGTCTGGGGCCAGGGAGTCGCAAAAGCTATTTCTCAGATTAGAGAAAATCAAAACCATTGTGTTTACTGTTTACTATCTGATACGTTTGCGCCAAGGAAAGTTAGCGACTCGTGGCGACCTTGTCAAGCACGCACGCTATGTGATCCCCCACCCCCGTCACGGCTTTTTTCCCTCTCTGTTCAATGGCTCTTCCCCTCACCATCCTTCCGAGCATACACAACTTTTGATGTCTTTTCGCTGATCCTTGAAATGGCCCGTTCACCCCAAGACGGCTGAGATGTCAACAGGCCTCCCACTGCTGCGTTTCGGAAGGCAGCGACAATTAATTCGCTTACCGTCCGTATCTGCTGGCAGGTGTACGCACATTCACGATATGCAGCATAAACCGAGCCTTGTTGTGGAGGGCCTGATCCCCAGCGGCAGCGTCAACAAAGTTTAGAATCCCACCGGGATGGGGGACTTCATGCCAGGAGTATGAGTCACGCCCCCACTCGTGCGGGGTGGGGTCGGGGAGTTGACTAAATCATGGCTTGATTGCGAGGTGGAAGAGAGAAGTGAGCGTCCTTCTGTCATTCCTGTTGACACTCGATCGGTGAGTTCGCGGTGGGGGCGGAGGAGAGAACTAGGGGAGGCGCGCGGGAGGTGGAGGAAGAGGAGGAGGAGGAGGAGGAGGAGGATATGTTACAAAAATACCTGCGGAGCGTGGATCCTGAAGTCACTTCAGGAAAGCCCGATCATAACAAAGATAAGAGACGTGGTTGGCTCATCAGCTTGTGGATGATCTTGATTGCTCTTCAAGCCAGTAAATATTCATGGAAAGGCAGTTTCAGTTGGCTGAAGCAGGCAGAAACGATGTGCAGCGCTTTGTAGTGTCACACTAACAGATATCACGTATCTCCCTAATAGAGCGAGGATGAGTGTGCACGGGTGCAGGTGTATATTTTATGAGTCTGGGTACATATGGGAAGCGGGGAGAGGGCGGAGGGACGTAGGATGAGGGTGAAGAAGAAGGAATGAAAAGGGATTTATTACTTTTCGCCTTCTCCTTAAACAGAGATTTGTAAAGCCCTTGTACCCTCGGCTGTTCGTGGTCTGCGGGGTTCAAAATTTCATGACCGTTTACAAACGAACAGCATCTCCTTGCACAGCCTCCCCTCCCCCTCCCCCAGCCACACCCGTCACTGGAAGCTAAATTCCGAAAGCTTGCAATCGCACGTGCCCTTGGCATCGTTCTGCTGGTAAGAACAGCTCGGCTTGGGCAACTGCTGAGCCCCGAGATCTAAACAACTGATGACGGCCCTCTGTACCAAGCGCGCAGTGGCAGTTTTCTTTCTTTCTTTCTTTCTTTCTTTCTTTCTTTCTTTCTTTCTTTCTTTCTTTCGGTTCCTATGTATGCAGTCAACGTTCCACAACTCCTTTAAAGTATAATTCAATCCAAGTCTTCAAATCGGATATTCGATGTCTTCTCAACCCCCACCCCAAACCATTCATTCTGTTGCCATATCGATTCCTGTGCAAGCTGCATATAGATTCTCAAACAGACCAGTGAATCTTCCTAATACAGGCAAAGTCTTCGTTTAAGACAAAAATTTATTTATTTTTATTACGTATTCGCTTACTGGGCAAGGGATGTTAACGTTTAGGAATGGTGTTAAACAGTATTCCGTGCACAGAGATCAAAAGAGACAATCCCCTGACAAAGTACCCAGTTTACAGGTCTCCCCCTCTCCCGCCACCTCATTTTACAACCCATCTTTCTCCCTTCAGGTCAAAGTTTTGGGTGTGAAGTTGCGAACAAGTGCACAAACATTTTGGTGTAAGTCATTCAACATGTCTTAGAGACAAGGAACATCGGACTCTGCCACCACCTTTGGCTAACAGCATCAAATAATCCCTCGACTGTGTCACGTGAGACTGTAGATGCATGAGATGACCCAGCGAAGAACATACCAAAGCAGTCTCATTAACGTGCTCGAACGAGAGGAAGTCAGGGGAGGGAAGATGCGAAGTGTTGAGTATCGCAGCCATATATCCAGGGCTAATTTGCTCTAGAAGAGATCACTGACCCAATTAATGTCACTATCTGCACCTTCAGCGCCTAAGATATGGCGTTGACTGCCTTCGGGTGCAAGAGGAAGCAAGAATCATGCAGTTAAGTGGGAGGCGTGCGCTCACGTGCCGGTGGGTAAGGACAGAAAGGCGGGGTGATCTAGCTGTTCAAAGTTAATATAGAGAAGCCCTAGAGAACTTTGTCGTGCGCGCGCACTCTATTCTCACTGAACGAAGAGCAGGACATCTTATATATGTATATTTATATAGAATACAACACTTCTGGGTCGGTTTGCAAGGACGCTCTTAGCATCTGTCCATACGTAAAGGCGAACGTAAAATGCACAGGCTGAATGTATGGCCTTTCGACCACTCTTATGGCCGGAGGAGCAGAAACGATCGTTCATGCTACCCAACCTTGGCTAGCTGCTGCTTGATACTACGGCTATGGGGTGACTTATCGAAAGTCGATGGCTTGCATTCATTGTCGGACGAGACCACTTTAATTCTTGTAAGTGCAAAGTTTGCACAACTTTCACTCTATGGGCATTGATTCTCTTGCATATGTTGCATAGATTTAATCAGATCGCATTTACCATCTACGTTATTCTTCGGAACAAAAAGCTTCGCTACATCGGCCCTTAAGGAATCACTGCCATAGCCAGTGTGACCAAATATGAGATGACATTTTGTCTGTTTGCTCTGCATTCTGTCCGTTGAACAGACACACACACGCGCTCGCCATTCCAACATCACGGTGACCTGGAATGCCGCTACTGGCCTGTTGAGGCCTTTCTTAACCAGACGATTGTGTATTCTACGTCACCGGCTAAACGTGGCCGTGCGTATGCATGCATAATCTAGGTTCCAAAAACCTGTTACGCACACTGGTCCGGCTAAACCCCTTTTCCAGTTAGCGAGGTACGCGGTCGACTTATATCTTTGAAACGTGGGATGAGAGGGAACTCACGTATACGCCTGAAATAAGAAAGTGGAAACGCATATACATACATAGAGCTTCAATAGGAACATGAATGTGGACCATTAGTTGCAAGGGAGAAAATTTTGATGCACCCAAGCATGTCTCAGACTTAGGCTGGTCTGGCTGAGCTCCCTTGAGCCAGAGCCCCAGCCACCAACACGCTCTCCGGCCAAGTAGGATTGTTTCTTGGTAAAATTCATCTGCCAACCTGGCTGGTCTCCAATCAAGATATGTCCGTCAACTGAGAGAACCAATGGGTATCTTATTTATTTAATGTATCTTTTTGCTTCTCAGGGACCCGTGTAACTATTTTAAATGAAGCATTCCAAGTATATAGCAAACTATGGCTTATTACGAAGCCTGGAAGTTGCCCCGACTATAAATTTCCCAGGTTTTCAGTATCAGATGGCTAGGTGACCTTCACTCCCCTCTCCCTGCTCTACCCCCATCACCGATGGCCCAAGATCTTTTAGATAATAAGGTGGAGAAGGCTTGCTGGATCGACGTGGTAAGTAGAAGCACCTGCCGCTGTCCGCCCAACCGTCGGGAGATCAGTGTATCCCTCCGGGCTATAAGGGATCCAGAGGCAAGCAGTGCACGCATCTGTCCAAATACTTCCCCACCATCGATGCAGACAAATGGGCGGGAAGTGGAATGTATTTTTAGACTTCAGTAAGTGAACCTGGCAGTGTGGGCGCCTTGTGTGAGCTGCGTTTCCCTCCCTTGGCCCCTTCCTAATTTCCCCTCACGCCTACGTGCGCGCGTGTGCACCTGTATGCGCGCGCTTTTCTATTTTCTCTCTATCCCATCACCCTCTCTGTTCATGTATATTTGTGTTGGACGTAAGGTGTGTGATGAGTATGCCACACGTATAATGTTGCAGCACACGTGTTTATGTTTAGTCTCATTTAGAAGACTTAAGCCACGCCCACACTATTCGACTAAATCAAAAGAAATCAGCCATAACAACTATTCCAACAGTCAGTAACGAAGATTTCTTTCTGACTTCATGTAAGACATCCTCGACAGTTTGCATCGGTAAATAGTTCTTATATGGCACCATACATTTGTAGTTGTTTATCAATCGCAGGTGTGTGATGTCCTTTTCAGCCCTTTCACACACAGAGAACTCTGGGCTGCCCATGGCATTCGTGGATAAACAGGCCCCTGCCCTAGAATTGTGCGGGAGAAGTGACGACAGTTGTCACACCAGATTTTCTGTGAGGCCATTGTCCTCACATCAGAGCTAGCAAAACGTACGTGATGAGTCAAAAATTAATAAAAGATGGAGTACAGACAGAAATTAACGGAAACAATTCTATGTATAGTTACATAGCATGGAGGACATCGAAACGCTGTAGCGTTACCGTGTATTGTGAGTGTTTCTGGAATATTGTAGGAACTTGGCTGCATGACTAATTTTTGTACATCGCGTCGTTCAAGATGGAAAAAAAAACACAAGTTTAGAGTGCTGCCTGTAATTATTAAATACTGTAGTATTATTTAACAATTAACAAGTAACAGGTGGGTGCAGGTGGGTGTTTGTTGCTTCACGTCCCGCTGCTAATTAGGTGCATGTCAGGACGGTTTTGCTTGTGGGACTTCTGTCGCAACACAGGCTTGATCAGTCCCACCCAGTCGCATGATACTAACACCGGACCAACCAGTCCTATAAGTACTGTTCCCTATAGTGCCAGCGGTGGGCAGGGCAGATACTATAGATTGCCAATTTTTAAGTCTTAGGTGTGTCACGGCCGTGGCGCGAACCACCGACACCCCCCCCCCTCCGAGGTGGTCTGAAAGTAACGGATATTTACAGTTTTGGGGGAAAAGCCTTCATGGAAGTGTAGAAAATTTTCTTTATACAAGAAATACTATGATATCATTTTAAATAACTTTCAGTTTCTTTTCTTGTTGTTGTGGGCGGCTACATTTTAAAATAATGAAATCTGCAACATGAGGATGATTTTTTGTAATTTTTTGACAGTTTTGAAGAGTCGTCTATAGATGATAGATGAACACTGGCCCAGACCCCAGGGAGTTCACTCGATTAGAATTAGTCTGAGATGCCTATAGGGGAGGTAAGAACCCCAGGCAGTGAAGCTCTATGCCCCTCCCCCCCTCAGCGTAGTCAGAAGCATGAAACCCGATAGATAACAAGGCACAAACAACGGTATATCACTCAGCTCTGAGCTGTCCACAAGCCGTGCACAAAGGCTGGTTACGATCTGAAGTTCTGCTGCTGCTCGCCCGTCACGTCACAGCGGAGGAGGAGAGCCCAAAACGGCTGCACCACGATGCTCTATCCCACGCGCGGCCCAGCCGCACGGCAGGGTGTGACAGCTGCTTGCAGCTTGTTGTCGAAGCTGGTCGAGAGCCGGGCTGCATGGGCAATGAAATGAATGAAAACTGCCCTCTTGGATTCCTTCGTCGAGTGACAAACATGTTGCCCTTGCAGTCTAATTCTTCTCCGTAGTTAAAGCTGCACGTAAAATCTTGGTGAACGGGGTTTACGACTAATGTTAAGAACAACTACGGTACGCTCTTGCAGCCGAGCCCACGATCGTCTTCATTCGCCCCCCCCCCCCAAAAAAAAATATAATCACAGCAAGCAACAGATGTTGAACCGCGCGGTACGTTCTCATAAGACGTGACGCAGAAAATATGGTCACCGCTTGATCGCGTGAGTGACGACACCTGGCAGAGTGCGGGCGCCCGACAAGGTGTGAGCAATCGCTTCGACGCCTGAGAACGACACAATTTTCGTGGAGACGTGCATCGGCAGCTTGCTCTTTCTTGGACTTTACGGCAGCGCGTGACCAGCCCATGGGCACGAGCGCCACAACGACAGCAGGACGATAAAATAGCCCTCGTTTGTAAGTTTTTTTTTGGTTGTTGTTCTAGATCTTTAACGACTGACCAAATTGCTGCTGACCACCGCACGTTTGTTATGCGAAAGACAAGGGGTGCGTTACGAAGCTGGAACGGATTTTCGCTTGTACTTCGTCGCAGTCCCACTGCACCTCCCTTTGACGATAATGCGTTTGCTTACACCAATCACTCGGTCAGAGCATAATAACGGCATTACTGTGGGAAGCAGCAAAGTGTGTAACTAGCTTCTTCCCTGTGTGACACGGTTTTCAGCCATCATTTAGGTCTTGGAGTAAAACACCGATCCACTGTGACGTGATTGTACATTAGTGGAGCCAACTAAGGTACTGATGATCGAAACTGAGTGGGCGCGAACCTGTTCTGATTAATCCAGTAGGTTAGTCAAGGGCGGATCTTTTATTTAATATATTTTTTAATCGGTATTTACCCATATGCTGTTCACACAACTGTCAAATAAGTCAGAATCTACAAAATCGGTGATTATACAGTTACTGACTAGTATTATTAAACTGTCTGCAGCTGGAGAGCTTTAGTTTATAAGACATCAGCGCCAGGGGAACAGAACTGCAAAGAAAACCATATATGTACACACCTCATGTATGACAGCTTTTGTCAGGACAACCGCGTTTGAACAACAGTGTTATAACAATTTACAACGTTCATCCGCATAGAAAAGCGGGCAACAGCTAAAGAAACATCCTCGATAAATGTTGAAGTACATACGTCCTTGAAGTGCCTGTAGGCAGTCCTATATATCACGGAGTTTAGAGGAGGGAACCTAGCGACCCATCTGTGCCAATGCGTGTGCAAATATGGCAAAACTCTGAGTTGGTAGGCTGTGCGTACATCTCACGGGCTGATATGGCTGTGCAAAAGATGCTTTTCTCTCGGCTGCAGTGCATATATTGACACAAGGGGAAGATCTGCTGTGGTCATTCTTAATGGTGTTTGGACAGCAGCGTCCCCCCCCCCCATTACGCCCATGATATTATCTGAACATCCACAGCAGTCAAGCTTCACGCATGGTACAAGATAGGTACTTTTTTCTTGTGTGTGTGAAACAAGACGCCACCAAGGTGTGTGGATTGAAACATATGAGAAGGAAATCAAGGAAGAGATTAAAAATAAAGACCTCGTGAATTCTGTGGATGCTGAGGAATCAAACTGGAAAAAAAACTTTTTTTAACCCTCTTATCAGGACTCTGAACTGATCTACCCCTAGACACTACTGTGGGGTTTTTTTTTAGCTTGTGTGCACATTGTCGTAAGTATGAAAGGTTAATGTTGTTGATTTCCATCTATAGCAAAGGAATGTGAGCAAATCTTTCCCCAAGGACCGGCTCAACACCCGGTCTTCGACTGCGTCCCAAATTAGTTTGCCGTTTGTTTTCATGTTCAGATGGAAATAGTATAGTTCACCTTAACATCACCACACTGTTCAGCATCTGCAGTAACTAAACATAAACGAACAAAAGTAAATAAACACAACTAAAAAAAAATAAGCACAGGCGAACAAACACAGATAATCCCATGACCGAACAAACACAAATAAATACATCGAAGAACAATCCCGAAATATCCTTGATGGAGCGATTTTAAGAGAGTATGAGTAAATCATCTCAACAACATGTGAGCATTCCATCTGATATTATTGGGTTTGCCGATGATGTAGACATCTGGCCATAAGTCAGCAGCTGGTGGTCGGAAGAAGGCGACTTATGAACTAATCGTTCTTCCAATCGAGTCCAAACGATGATATTATGACACTTTTCAGTCCGTCACATAAATCGAGAGATGCAGATTTGCAGTCAGATGTAAGAAGTAAGACATTCCAGTCAAGCTTTGACCACTGAGCGCAAGAAAGGTGAGGGGAAAAGGTGGAGAAGCTCCTTGTCGTGTGGAAATCCGTCGCACAAGCTTGACTTTCCGGTCGTCATCAACACGTTTGAGATGGCCAGCACCATGGCCAAGCCAGGCAGAGACGGCTACCTGCAGACGTTCCGACAGCTGTGCAGCAAGGTGCTGACGGCGGGGGAGCAGGAGCGCCTGCAGGAGATACTGCAGCAGTACCAGCACAGCGGCGACGTGCCCAAGCTGGTGGCGCGCGCGGCCTTCGTGTGGTCGTCGCCCAGCAAACTGCAGCTCCTGCCCTTCGTGCGCAAGCTGGTGGCCGCGCAGGATCGACCACAGTTCGACCTCCTGCTGGACATCCACCACGGGCTGGTCGTGGACAGGGTGAGAGCGCGCCCCGTGGAGAAGTCGCTCTCCATGTCTTCCTCCAGGTCAGGTGAGTGTCGGGGCTGGTGCTAGGTGGCGGGTGGGTTGCAGGCGTGCTGACAAATATGTCCGGTTACCATTCTAATTATGTGGGTTTCAGGAATGCTGATAATAGAGGGACTTCAGACGTACTGATAGGACCTTTGGAGCTGCCGTCAGAATAGTTTAAGTTCAGGGGACGCTGATAACAGGACTTGAGGCGTGCTGATAGGACTTCGGTTTAGCCTCGTGATGATGTGGGTTTCAGGGATGCTAAAAGCTTAATAATCAGAGGGACTTTTGGTAGTAATGCCATCAAAATCAAGTGGGCCTCAGGGTGTCACGATCACTGCCTGAATCAGAAGGTATGAAGGGTATTACGAGTGATGGGGGAGGGTTTGAAACCATTCAGGAATTTGTATAGTCAGGTGGGAACATGGGTTCTACAGCAATTAGAAGACATCTGGATTGACTTCTGTAATCGGTTATCATGGTGGGTACCACAATAACCAGGTTTACTGTAATAAAACAAAATTTTTGATTTGTTTGTTCTGCCACCCGTCAGCTCTCTGTCTCCTCTATCATCCTGAAGCTTTAATCTCCGCGCGCCAGGTATGACTAAAATGAATACCAAGTAGGCCCTACTATGTTATCAGGACCTGTATAGTTCTTCTCTTCGTCATAAATCATTTCATTTATTTGTTTCCTTCCTGTAAATAAGATTCTTCAATCCGTACTCTATCCGTACTGCAGTGTTTGTCCGTATTGTCCGTATTTTTGTACAGTTTGTACTGTAAGCCTGCCTTCTGTAACTTTACCTTCAATTCTCATCTAAAATAAGAAGCTATGTTGTCTGTACCTTGTAATGCTGGTTGTACGAAATGCGCGGTACGTAGCTGGTGTCTGTATATTCATAAAGTCTTTAGTGTAAGTTGTGACTACCTTAGTGTTAACTGTAAGCGAGTTGTAGTTTTTTATATTCTCCATCCAACTAAGCAAAATATTTCGCAAGAAACCTGTTTTTTTTAATAATAAAAAAATAGACAGAAGACTCATCCGTGTAGTGTGTACACAGATGTGAAGCCCGAATGATTAATTGCCATCCTGTCAGTCCATATGGTGCTATGGCGCGAGCTGCTCTCAATCGTTCTCTTATTGAGGATCGGATGACGGGCGAGCTAGCTGCGCGTGCAGTCAGGACGTGAAGGGGAGGAGCGGACACAGTTACACTAGACGGCCATTTGTCACTGCCCAGCCGCTACAGGTCAATAGAGCGTGTAGTCTGTGTGGCCTCATGTAATTTAGCACCACGTGTTTCTCTCCCTGCTTCCCTCCATCCTTCCTTTCATCCTGCACCCCCCCCCCCACGCTCACATTCACACCCAAAAGCATACACACAAGCACGCACGCAC